>CAUYUJ010014580.1:12500-87500 GCA_963575745.1 Prorocentrum cordatum | reverse complement strand
ATTAATCCACCCTCCACGCTCCTCTTTCACGGGTCCCTACAACGGTTCATTACCATTTAGGGAACTGCCTCGTTGGAAGACAACAGTCTGACGATCCTAAAGCGTGCCAGACATTGTTCTCGGGACTTGAACGCCACGTATCAACCTGACTGCTGCGTCTTGACGATCCAGAACCGTGCCAGAACGCCATGTGTTGGACATCAACACAGCAAATCAACATAACTGCTGCGCCCGCATTATCCTGAACCCTTCCAACACAGTTTCTTGGGTACGCTGATCATGGGAATCCGTGAAGCTCTTGCAATTTGTTCAAACGAATGTGCGCGGCGCTAAGGTGAGGTCCACCTTTTGAAACTTACCCGCCCTCAACCCGTGAAGCTCTTGCAATCGTTCCAAACGAATGTGCGCGGCGCTAAGGCGAGAGCCACATTTTGAAAACCACCCGCCCTCAATCCGTGAAGCTCTTGCACATGTTCCAAACGAATAGACACGGCGCTAAGGCGAGAGCCACACTTTTGAGAACGACCCGCCTTCAATCCGTGAAGCTCTTGCAAATTGTTTGGACGAATGTGCGCGGCGCCAGGGCGAGAGCCACATTGAATCCGCGAGGGCCACAAATCGTCTAGAATAATGTGCGCGGCGCCAAGGCGAGAGCCACATTTTGAAAGCGACCCGCCCGCCATCTGTGAAACCGTTGTCACTTTTTAAGCTTCAGGGTCATAAATGGTGAGGAAGTCTCAGGCGAAACGCCCGACCCGCCCTAAAAACTGACCTCGGGGTGCGACAGGGAAGAGTTATCTATCAGGAGATGGAATGGAGGAAGAGGAGGACAGGGAGGAGGAGGAGGTGGAGGAGGAGGAGGAGGAGGAGAAGGCCATTCGGCCTGCCTCTTCTCCCCCCGCCTCGTCCCGCCTCCTCCTCCTCCTCCTCCTCCTCCTCCTCCTCCTCCTACCCTCGCCTGCCCCCTCCGCCCTCGCCGTGCCTCCTGCGCCTCCCTCTCGCCCTGCGGTGGAGGCGTTCGATAAGGAGTATTTGCTTCCAGGCGGGACCCTCGGACATCCCTTGCATGTTAAGGATTGGTGGGCGCAGTTCTGGGCCCAGGACAGTTCCTGAAGTCGTGCTGGGCACGAGCGCTGTGGCCCAGGGCCTCGACCACTCTTTAAAAGAAGAAATTGAGCTCTGCCCATCCGAGTCTCCGCTTTCCTCCTGCCCTCTCCTGTCTCCTCGCCCTGCTTTCTCACGCAGCGCTTCTCACGCAGTGCTCCTCGCCCTGCCCCCTCACGCAGTGATCCTCGCCCTGCCTCTTTGCCCTGCCTCCTCGCCCTGCCTCCTCACGCAGTGCTCCTCGCCGTGCCTCCTGCGATTTCCTCTCGCTCTGCCTCCGCCGCCCCCCCCCCCGCGGAGGGCGCAGCCCCGTGTGAGGCCTTTTTCTGTTGCGGTCGCGGCGCCTCTCTCGGCGTCTCGGCCCCCCCCTGGGGCCCGCCTTCGGGGAGCCCCGGGGGCAGGGCAGGAGGCGGGAGAGGGCAGGAGGAGCAGACGGAGGAGGAGGAGGGGGAGGAGGAGGAGGAGGAGGAGGAGGAGGAGGAGGAGGAGGAGGAGGAGGCGGGACGAGGCGAGGGGAGAAGAGGCAGGCCGAACGGCCTCCTCCTCCTCCTCCTCCTCCTCCTCCTCCTCCTCCTCCTCTTCATCCCTCCTCCTCCATTCTTTTTCCTTATACATATCTTCTCCCTGTTGCACCGCGAGGCCAGTTTTTAGGGCGGGCGGGGCGCTTCGCCTGAGACTTCCTCACCATTTATGACCCTGAAGCTTCAATTCGACAGTAGTTTCACATATGGATGGCGGGTGGTTTTCAAAATGTGGCTCTCGTCTTAGCGCCGCACACATTCGCTGTAAACGATTGTAAGAGTTGATCCGATTGAGGGCGGGCCGTTTTCAAAATGTGGTTCTCGCGCCAGCGCCGCGCACACTCCTTTAAAACAACTTTGCAAGAACATCACGAATGGAGGGCGGGTGGTTTTCAAAAGTGTGGTTCTCGCCTTAGCGCCGTGCACATTCGTGTGGAACAATTGCAAGAGCTTCACAGATTGAGGGCGGGTGGCTTTCAAAAGGTAGCTCTCGCCTTAGCGCCGCGCACATGCGTTTTCATAACAATGTGCAAGAGCTTCACGGACTGAGGGCGGTTCCTTTTCAACAGTTGGATCTCGCCTTCGCGCCGCGCACATCTTTTTGTTAATGTTGCAAGAGTTTCTCGGATCCCCATGATCAGCATACCAGAAACGGTGTTCGGGAAGGGTTCAGGATTTCGAGGTTGCCACAATCACGTTGATTCGCGGTGTTGAAGTCCCAGGGGTGGCGTTCTGGCACGATTCAGAATCGTCAAGACGCAACAGTCACGTTGATCCGTGGCGTTGGAGTCCCGAGTATAATGTTTTGGAATGTTCCAGGGCCTTCAAACGCTTGTCTTCCAACGAGGCAGTTCCCTCAGTGGATATGAGCCGCTGTAGGGGCCTATGAAGCGGGAGCTTGGAGGGAGGGTTTATTCCAACATCGTTGATGACTCTTGGGTTTCTACTGGTCCTTCTCCTCCTCTTCCTCCTCCTCCTCCTCCTCCTCCTCCTCCTCCTCCTCCTCCTCCTCCTCCCCCTCCTCCCCCTCTTCCTCCCTCCCCGTAAACGTGCTCGCGGCGATGTAGGTAGTGGTGATGTAGGTTTCGGTATTGTGGGAACGCGTGGCCCGCGCTCTCCTGCAATTCGCTTTGTCGTGCTCGCTCGATTCATTCGCAGATAGGAGATGTAGGAAAGTGTGGTTCGCGATGTCCTACAATTTGGTTCCCAACATCACCATTCAGCAACATCGCCGTTTGGCCGGCCTTGGCCCCTGGGGCCCGCTTTCGGGGGGGCCCGGGGCCATCATTTTTCGACCAAGCAACAAACCACACCACCCCACCTACGGCCCTTCATGTTGTGCTACGGCCCATGGGGTGCCGTAGCGCATGCCACGCAAAAGCCGACGCACAGTTTTTGCATATGATGAGCCCCCTGGGGCCGTAGATGGGGTGGTGTCGTTTGTTTTCTGATCCAATGTTGATCTTACTTTTGATCAGCATCGTTTAACGGACCCCTACGGCTGAGGGAACCAAATGGGCAGCAACTCCCCCCTCCCCCGCAGTTCAAAGTTGGCACGGTTACGCATCGCCGCTCGGAGACTCGAGCTCGGAAGGTCCGAAGCCAGCATTGCATTCGGTGGGATGCGGGGGGTTCAAACCATGTTTTATTCGTGAGTGTTGCTGAATTGTTTCCGACACCTGTATCCCCATTCCCATTGCGCGCGCCTAGCCTCGTTCCCGGTCGCTGCTTTTTAGGACTTCGCTGGATCGTATTGGCGGCGCGCGGCTCCTCCGCTTGAGCTCGCGAACAAAAAAGAAGTATCCCCATTCCCATCCCTATGCAGACCCCCACCATCTCAGCACCCCAGTTGGGGATATACCCCTCGAGGCTCGAAGACGACAGCCTGCATCCCCATCTGGGGGTAATCGGCGAGTGGGGCCCAGGCCACGCGCATGGGGATAGGGGTCTCTTATACGGTTAAGTCGGGCGGTTACACGGTTAAGTTAGCCGGAATAGTCAAACATAGTTAAAAAATAGTCAGGACATTATTTTTGATTGTTTTGGGCCATTTTGGAACATTTTTGGGTTTTTTTATTTTTCGTCGAAAATCCCCTTGTAGGGGGACACGCCCGACTTCATTATACGGTTCTCAATAGTGTTTTTGTTTTGTTTTGTTTTTCGATGACTGAGCACTCCTCGCGGCCATGCTTGGTTGTTAACTCCTCTGGTGTGCGGCCGTCTGAGTAAGTAGGCGTTCGCATCCTGCAGGTCTATTCGCGGGGGCTGCTCAGCTGCTCCATGCTGCTCAGCCCAGGGGCCATCAAAGAGGGGTCCGGAACGGGTTGACAACTACCCCCGACGGAGGGGTCGGGAGCGCTGGGGCAGCGGATGCACAACACACCACATCGCAGGATGTCTGGTGGCGCAGGCAGCGGGGGCCAGCCCTGACGGGGTGAGCCTCCTCCTTCTCCTCCGCCTCCTCCTCCTCCTCCTGCTCCTCCTGCTCCTCCTCGAGACTATCCCCTCCAGTCCCTTCTGCCCGACCCGGATCCGGGAGCCAGCGCTGACCCGGGTGCATGGCCCCACGTGAAAAGCTTCCAGAAATTTTACCATCCCAGAACTCTGCTGATTCGGACATATTTGGGCCTCCAGAGTTCGCTTTGGGCCACATGGATCGGGAAAGAAATCATCTCACCGAGGGTGCCGAATTAATGCGAAAGATGGGGTCAAGAGCTCCAGGGCCCCGCGTAACTATTGAAAAATCGTGGCGTCGGAAGTCTTGCCCACGATTTCACCGATTCGACGATGCGTGCCGATGCCTGCGCGCGGCATTGATCCAATGATCGGTTTGCCATGCAGGTCAGCCTTTGGGCCGCCATGGTCGACGATCTGGGCAAAAGTTCTGCCACCTTCTCGGGGGAAGGAGAAGCGACACCACCGCCACCACCACCACCACCACCACCACCACCACCACCACCACCACCACCACCACCACCACCACCACCACCACCACCACCACCAGGGGGGCCGCCTCCAGCGAGGAGGTCACGATGCTTTCCCGAGCTGGGAATTGGGGATGTCTCGAGCGAGAGGGGGGATCACACCACCAGGGGGACCCTTTCTGGCTGCTCCCGCTGGTGGTCCCTGGTGTTGGTGGTGTCGCTTTTCCGTATTCCTCACCTGCCAGGATTCAACGTCTTCATGGTGCCGATGGTGGCCATCGTCATGACACAGACCATGTGGCAAGCCTGGAAGGCCACGCCGAACCGGCTGTTGGAGGCCAACCGCGACCTGCTGCCGGAGGGGAGGGCATGGCTGCCTCCGATTTGATGATGCGTGCAGCTGTCTGCGCGCGGCATGGGTCGACTCGAGTACGGCAGGTTCGTGTCGTGTCGACGCGGCGACGCCCGTCGAGGGCGTTCCAGGTTGAATTCCGCCGGTGCCAGAGTCGGCCAGCTGGAATGATTTGGCAGTCGAAAAGCCCCGATCGTTCAGGGTTAAACGGTCCACGCAGTGTCAGAAACCAACGCCAGGGTCGTCATGACGCGAACCTGCCGTCCGCACATCCAAGGGCGACCGTCTTCCTCCGCACATGGCTTTGGATTCGATCGATTGGATCTGGTTTTCCCCACTGATTCGATCAATCTGGGATAAAAGGCAGCCTCTGGACAGACATGTGGGAGGTCACCCAGAGGGTCTCAGACCCTCCACGTTGGGGGTTCAACGAGACTTCTGGAACGTTTTCCTCATCCACTCTGCCTGGATGCTTATTTTTGTTTGCAACCATTCTTTGGTGTTGAGTCTTTGATTTGAATGCACATCGCCACGCCTCCTTCCTCCTCCCCCCCCATCCTTCTCCCCCTCCTCTCTCCTCTCGCTTCTGCCCCCCGCGCGTTCCCATCGTCGTCCTCATCATCAGCGTCCTCATCGTCATCACCAACAATATCGTCTCCATCATCATCAGCAGCAGCAAACTAATAATCATCATCACTACCACCATCATCATCGTCTCCATGATGATCTTCATCATCGGTTTCATCATCGTAATTAGCACCACCATAGCCTTTATCATAATGATCAGCATCACCACCATCATCACCACCATCATCATCCTCAACAAAGTTGTCAGCATCATCATCATCATCATCATCATCATCACCATCACCATTACCATCATCACCATTATCATCATCATATTCATCCTAGTCAGGCCCATCATAACCACCATCATCATCACCATTATCATTTTTATTCTTTGTATTATTGGTTTTCGTGTTATTAGTTTTGGCATTCGTATTATTCTTACTCTTACTTTGTTTATTCATATTATTATTAGTATTGGTATTTTATTCGAACCGTTATCATCGTCATCATCATCGTCATCAGCGTCATCACCATCATCATCGTCATCATCATCACCATCACCATCACTGTTACCATCATCGTTATCATCACATTCATCATCATTACCATCATCATCACCACCATCCTCATCATGTGTATCACTATCCGTGGCCACTGTTGCTCAAGATGGCGTGATCAGGGCGGGTGTCTTGTCCCATGTGCCTGGTCCGAGCCGTCGCGTCACTTCTTGGGTCAGATTCCAAATCCACCGAGCTTTCAGCGAGGCCTCCCTGGCAACAGTCCTTTCATTTCCATAAAACCTTTCCCTCACCCAGCCCCAGTCGCCTGATTGCGGGCCCTGCTTGCGTAGATTCGGCCAATGGCAGGACGTGGAAGTGGTGCTCGAGGTGCCGCGCGCGGTGGCGGCGGCAGAGGAGGCAGACCAGGCGACGGTCCGACAGGCAGCAGTGGCGGCGCACGCAGCCAACCCAAATCTTGGGATTGCCCACAGTGCAGAGCCAAGTAGAATTGGGGCACCAGGCACGTCTGTCGCAGCTGCGGATATGATTGGTGGGATCCAGGATCTGGAGGCTCGTGGTGGCGACACATGTCACAGCTGCGACCCAAGGGACGCCGCGAGCTCAACCAGTTGCGGCGGAAGGCCAAGAAGCTCGAAGCAGGAAGACACGCATCTGGTAGCGCGGTCGGAGCCGGTAAAACAGCCGGCGCCCCGTCGAAGGGCAAAGACGAGCGTGCACGTCGTCTTAGCAAGCTACGATGCGAGATCGAGAAGCTCGAGGGCGTGGAAGGTGCGGAAGAGGTCGTTGCCGCCAGGCGTCGCGAGGCGGAGCAACTCGATTTGGATTTCGCTGAGGAACAGCCCGCGTCCGTTCAGCTCAGCGAACTGGAGCGCAAACCAAAGAATTATGATAACACGATAGAGGCACTAAAGCGGCATATCAAACGCACCACGCAAGAGATCGACGCGCCCCGGGCCAAGAAGGTGGAGCTCGCGGGCAAGCGCGAGCAGAGCAATACCACCGAGAAGGAGCTCCAGGTCCTTATTGACAACCTCCTGGCCAAGCACCAACTTGAGCGCGATGGGGGAGCTCGGGGAGGAGGTATCGGCGCCAGGGCAGCAGCGGCTGCGGCAACCCCATCAGCGGCAAGCCACCCCCGCGGAGTCGAGACACTTACTAGCGAGGCCCAGCGCGCCAACACCTTCCTCGCTGTCCTTGACCAGGCCTCAGGCGTGCTCTACCCAGAGTTCTCAGAGCAGTGGGAGGCATAAGATCGCGAACTTCGACGTCTGGCGCGCGGAGTCGCAGCCGCTGGCCCAACAGCGGAGCGAGGTGAAGCCAGCGGGGACGAACAGGAGCTGCACCTCGAGGACTCCGATCTGGGCGCCCTCGTCGGCGACATCACGGAGGAGAAGTATGGAGAAGCGCGACGAGGATGAGGAGGCAGCGGGGGCCGGCGCGAGAGGAGGCGCTGCGCGGCCCGACGACCCAGCCGCCAGGGCCGCCGCCCTGCGGCGGGCCAGGGCGGCGCAATTATTACAGGGGCTCCGCGCTGCAGGCAGGGCTCGAGCGAGGGGGGGGGCGGGGCGCGGGTGGCAAGCCCGGCGTCATTATCGCTGGCCTCAGTGGCAGCGGCTGGGGCCCGTTTACTGGGCCCCTGGGTGGGCAGAGCGACCCTCAGCAGGAGGTGGTGTCTCAGCATCGCCTCGGGGGCGCCATTTGTTTCTGGCCTCGCCGCCGCAGCAGCTGCAGCGCGATCGAGCTGGGGCAGCGGCGCCGCCGGGTTGGGCGGGGTGCAATCCTCGCCCTGGGCGTCGCGGCGGCCGGGGCGAAGGGCTCGGAGCGTCCAGCGGTGGCGCGGGCGTCGCCGTCCGCTCGGCCCGCGGCGCGCGCGGCCCCTGGGAGGGGGGCGCCGACGAGAGCTGCCGCGCGAGCGACGGCAGGGCCACGGTCGCGCACATCAGTGGCGCGGTACCTGGCGGCTTCTTGTTCGGCTCCGCGCACTTGGTCAACGACGAAACGGGCGAGAACAGCAAGTCGGCCATTCAGGGCGCGGGCGTGCCACTCGCCCGCGCGGGGGAAGCAATGGGCTCTGGCGGGCGATTGGAGCGGCATGCCCGACAGGTTTCACGAGCGCGCAGCGGACTGGCTCGGCAAGGTGAGGGGGGGCGCCTGCCGTTTCTCTTTGGAGAAGGGGGCCTCTGAGCTGGGCTAGTTCATCGTCGGCGCGGAGGCGCTGGGTCGGGGCGCGGGGCGCCGACGCCTCGACATGACTAAGCACGGTCTCGCCGGCCCTTGCTGGCCTCGCGCGGCGGTCGAGCTACCCCTGAAGCGCCGCGGCGACCTCGGCCAGTCCTTCGGGGCCAAGGGCCCGAGGGCCTTCCCCAAGGTTCGGCCCGTCGGGCCGCTTCCCGACAAGGCGTGGGAGCACGTCGCGGCGCGGGCGCAGATCGACCAGAGCAGCGTCTTCGACGACGTCACCAACGCGTGCCCGGACCTCTGCGCGGCCGCGGAGGACGAGCTCGTCTGGGCGCGCCAGATCGACCCCGACTACGAGGCCTTCTGCCAGGGCCGCGGGGCCCCCCCGAGCGTCAGAGTCGGGGCCCAGGCGCGAGCTCGATCCATCGGGGGGCCCAAGGCGTGCTACCAGGGTAAGAAGCTGATGCGCCTCAGCGATTTCTTCTCGCAGGTTCGCCTCGAGCTGGGGCCGTCGGTCGCTTCGGTCGAGGGGGCGGCCCAGAGCTCCCAGATCGCCCGGGGCCCTGAGCGGCGGGGAGCTGGGCGCGTGGAAGCATGGGCCCTGGAGTGATTCAAGCGGCCCTTGGTGCGCCGAGCGCGGATCTGGGCATCCAGCCCGACCAACCCGCGCGAGGACAAGGGCGAACGGATGGGCTTCTGCGTTCTGCGCATATTCCGCGCGCTGGGCCTGCCCGCCCATGTCGTCGCGGGCCAGGTGCAGGGCTTCGAGGGTCGCGTGCAGACCGCGATCGATGCGCTAGTCAGCGCGGTGTATCGTGGGCCAGGCGGCAGGCAGAACATGGCGCGCTTCGTCTGCCGGCTGCCCGCCCTCGACCGCGTCAGCTGGGAGGGGGGGGGGCCGCGGGGACATCGACAACTATCGCGAGTCCAGGAGGTGGCTGGAGGAGCACGGGGACTGCGACAGGCCTCCCAGAGGCGCGCCAGTCGTCACTGGGTGCCACCGCCAACGGCCCCCGTCCGTGGGAACCGCGCGCTTCGCACGGCTGGGGGCAATCCCCCCAGCCGGTCCACCGCGACGCCCGCCCCCCCACCCCCTTCCCCCCGCGCTTTGCGCCGCAGGGGCGCCCGCCGACGCGGGCGAGGGGGGGCGGGGCGCCGCGGGGGCGGGCGCGGCAGGTGCCAGGCGGACCCTGCGCCGTCTCGGGCGAGGTTGGCCCCCCCCACGCATGCGCGCCACCGACGCAGTGCAAGACCGCGAGGAGTGGATGCGTGTTTGCACGCGCAACGCATGCGCGCGCCTCAGCCAGCTCGAGAGCGAATGCGTGGACGCCGACGCTGAGCGCAGCGCCCAGGGCGACCCGGTCGACTCAGGCGCAGCAGTTGGCGGCCCAGCAGATGGTGGTGCTGGCGGAGAGCCCAGGGCGTCCATTGGCGGCGTCGCAGCAGTAGGCGCTGCCCAGCAGCCGAGGCAATTCAGCGACAGCAGCCGCGCGCTGGGCCGCGGCGGTAGAACTCTGCGACGACGGCTGGGCGGCCACCGAGGCGACGCGCGCCTCGTATCAGCAGCTCATGAGCGAGCTGGCGGCGAATCGACCCCGACCGCTGGGCCGAGGCCGACGGGGAACACTACGGCTCCATTCGGTCGGTCAAGCGCTTCATGCGCCACCGCGGGGGGGGGGCCCGCCAGACAGCGACGGCGACGGCGGCGGCGCCAGTCCCGGCGGCGCCAGCCAGGGCTTCAGCCGCGGAGGGCAGCTGCGCCGAGGCCCCAGGCCCCCGGGCTTGGATGGGGTGACCCGTGGGCGCCCGCTGAGCTGCGCGGGCGGCCCCAACGGGTTCGCGCCCAGAGCTCCTGCATTTGGACGAGTGGGCAGCCGAAGCGAGGACTGAGGCGGAGGCGGAGGGCGCGGCCTTTGCTGCCACAATGGGCGAGGGCTTCGAGGAGTGGATCAGGCATTCCATGGCGGCGGGAGGCGGCGGGCTGCGCGCCTATCGACGCCGCGGCCCTCGCGGCTGGCCCCCCGGCGATGACTTTGACGGGGCCCTTCCGCCCGCTCAGGACCCCAGCGGCGCGGCGAGCCCTTGCCCAGGCCGTCGGCGGAGAGGGCGCGGAATGCAGCCGAAACCTTCAGCCGTGGGACAGGGGTCGGCAGCGACCGCCTAAACCCCGGGAGGGCGGCGGACCTCAGCGACAACATGATGGATGCCATCATCGACTTCGGCATGAAGTGCGAGGGGCGCGGCGGCTGGCCAGACATGATCACCGACGCGCTCGTGGTCGTGCCCCCCATTCCCCAGGGCGGCTTTCGGCCCATCGGGCTCCAGAGGGGGCGGAGCAGCTGCAATGCTCATCGACCCGTGGAAGGCGCGCGAGCTGGTGGACTTGGCAATCGTCCAGGGTCGGAGCGTCCTGGCCAAATTTCCACGGGCCCCCCTGACAAGCGTCGCTTCATGCTTGACGGCAGCGTGTCAAAGGCCTACCTTCTCGACGCTGGCCTCGTCGCAGGCTGCTCACGTGCGGGGCGGCTTGATGTGCGGGCCCGTGGTCCTCGCGGTCGAGTGCGCGAGGCTCCATCATGGTTGATGACTGCTGCGTGGGATACCACGGCCCCATGGCACAGGTCGCAGCAGACGTTGCGCAGGCGACGAAGGCGGTGGCGGCCCAGCTTCAGGCCCTGGGTTGCAAGGTCTGAGAGGCGAGCTCCTCGCCAGCTCGCCTGTGCTTGCCGCTCTGGTCGCCAAGCGCACTGGCGGCGTGGTTTTCCCCGTTGCCGATTCCGTGAAGAACTTTGGGGGCGGACTATTACCTCGACGTCCAGGCCTTCGTCGTGCTTGAGACGCGCCACTCGGAAGCGGTGTCGCAGCTGCAGCGGCTGCGTGCGATCCGCTCCCAGGAGACGCCAGCGGCGGTGCGGGTCGTCAACGCAGAGTTGCGCCCAGCCACACGATGCGGCCTCAATGCGGTTAGTTGGCCCCACCCGCAGCCGACCCAGTGGAGGAGGCAGGTTAATGTCCACCACGGCCGCGTATCGGGGAAGAGCCTTAGCTTCAGTTTCCTGGTCGCCAAGCGCCCTTCGAGTGGCCCATTGCAGGACTTGGTCGCTCTTCCGATAGCGGCATGGGCTACGGCCCAACGCCGGCGGCCAGGACTTTCGGGCCGCGCGCAGTGCGCCCGCGGGCGCCGTCGGACTGCTCGCCGCCGAGGGGCCCGAGGCGCTGGCAGGACGAGGACCGGCTGCGGCATGCGTGGGCGCGTGCCACCGCTTGGGGTGGCAAGCGGTTCGACCTGGTCTGCTCGTCAACGACCAGCAGCGGGAGCTGGACCAGCGCGCGCTCGGCGCTTCCACCTTGTCGACGCACATCGCCGCAGCGGGCGAGAGGGTGCTTCGGGCGGGCAAGCACCCACGGGCCGCGCGGAGTGGGAGTCCAACGACGACGGCGACGGGAGGTGCCCGCCCGATGACATGCACGCCAGGACGGTAGTCGACATGGCGAGCCCGGGCTACGCCGAGGGCCCACTCTGGCCCCGCGCGTTCGCACCCGAGCGCAGACGGGAGATGCCGCCACGGCAGATCGCGCGGCCTCGAAGGGCGGCTGGGCAGATTTTGTGGGCATGCCCTTGGCAGGCGACCTTTTCAAAGACGGCGGCGTCGAGGGCCCGGGCCTAGTCACCGCGCGTGGCGGCTGGGCTGTCGTGGTCATGGGGCGCGACGCTGAGGCCGTTGTCCTCCTTGTGGCCCTTGCTTTGGCCCCCGTCGAGGCCATTCAGGGCAGCCTGCCTCCCGTCAGGCTGTTCACCGATTGCCAGATGCTCGTCGACGGTCCGCCGCGGGCAAGGCGTGGTGCCTGGGCTGGCAGAGGCCTTACAGGGAGCTTTAGACCCGCCTGTGGGCCGCCATACAGAGCGTGGGCATCGACGACCTCTCCTTTCGCCATGCGAAGGCGCACTCGACCCCGATGGGCGCGCGGGCGGATCGCATCTCGCATCGCAGCGTGGCAGAGGCGCGGCGACCCCCGTGCCGACGCTCGCGCCGGCGAGGGGGTGCGTCTCAACCCCGCCGATGACGCCTTGCGGGGCCGCAGCCACCGGCAGGACTACCTCATCAAGAAGGTCTTCCGCTGGCTGGGAGCGGCCATGCACGAGGGCGACGCCGAGCTCACGGCAGTCGACGGACATGATGAGCCAGGCCTCGACGAGGTCCGTTGCGACTGGCGAACATGTTAGCTGCGCTGGAGGAGCCACCGCGTTTTACCCGTTTGCCTTCGACGCACGCGCGGACGCCGCGGCACCTGGCTGGGCACCGACGGCGGCGATGCGGTCCGGGCGCGCCTCGAGCGCGCGGGCCGTGGCGAGGCCATCTCGGGCTCATTCACCGCCGTTGGCGAGCGGAGCTCGGGCGCAGTTTCAGCGGCGGCTGCGCTTCTCACGGCTGGTGCGGCGCTGCTATCCGGCCAGGCGGGCGCTTCGTCCGCGCCCACTGGCGAAGGCGACGGCGATGGCCCAGATGTTGCTGGTGGCGCGGGCCCGAGCGGCAGGAGCAGCAGCGGCAGCGGAGGGCAGGCGGCAGCTCCTGCCCAGCCGCCGCTGCCGCCTCCGCCAGAGCTGCCCCCATGGTGGGGGGCGGACACCCACGAGGCGCACGAGCTTTGGAGGGCTGGCGTGCACCAATTCTGCACCAAGTGCGGGCACTGGACGCAGAGTCTCAGGATTGCGGGGATCGCCTAGCAGTGCCCGACAGCGCCCGAGAACGCGAGGCAGAAGGCGGTCCTCGGAGGAGGCTGAAGCTGGGCCTCCGGCCTGCTGGGGCGGGCTCGATCCGCGACCCCGAGCCACTGCGGCGCCTCCGCAGACGCGCGGGCTAGCAGGCGCCCGCTCCGTTCTTTTACTCCGTTCTCTCACTGCGCATAGTACCGCGCCAAGCGCCTCCCTTTCAGAGGCGCCCGCAGAGCGGAAGCCGAACCGCGCGCGTAGGCATGCCGACGCATGGGATCGGGCTCCGCTGCCATGGACAACGCAACCAGTCCATCGAGGGGCCAGGAGCTCATGGGAAGAGATGCGCTTCTGGCTAGGTGTATTGCGCGCTGCTCTCGTTCAGCGTTCATGGCCTCCGCTCGGTGCGCGATGCAATCTGTCTGCGCGCCTCGACGGTGCCTCTGCGTCGGAGGCTGCGCTTCTGAGCGGAAGCCGAACCAAGTGTGCAGGCATAGGCATCTGCTCGCACGCGGGATTGGACTCCGATATCTGCGGCAAAGCAACTAGTCCAGTGTGTGGCCAGTTGCCTGTGGTACGAGGAGGTGCATCGCTTGCCGTTCTCCCAGCGTGCATGGCATTGGCTCGGTGCATGCTGCAATCTGTCTGCCACGCCCAGCTCCTCCGGCGTTGAGCTTAAACCAAGCCTGGTGTGTTGGCTCGCCGACGCACGGGTGCTCGGCGCTCTCGTCTCGCCTGTCGCCTGGTGCGCGCTGCAAGCCTCCGCTCTGGGAGGCTGAACCGTGGGCGTCGGTGGTTTGCTACCGGCGCTCTGGATCGGTCTCCGCGCCATCGCAGAACAACGACGTCCAGTGCGTGGCATCGGGGCGAAGGGAATGTGCTGCTCAGCTTTGGCTTCCGTATTCCGCGCGTCGCAGGACGTGCATTATGCGCGCCGCCGTCTGCCTGGTGTGGGCAGGATCCAGCCGTGGCATGCACTCTGCTTAATGTAGCTGCGCTGGCGCGTTCGCGGCAGCGCTCGCCGCTCTGTCAGCGTCGTTCGGGGCAGGGCAGCGGAGCGCGCGCCGAGTGCGCAGGCGGTTGCACCGACGCTCTGGATCGCGCTCCGCAAGCACCGGCGGCGCCACGATGTCCGCGTGAGTGGCCAGAAACCAAAAGGGACCGTGTTGCTCTGCCGATGTGCGCTGCTAGCTTTTGCTCGGACAGTGCACGCCTCGCGCTGCAGCTTTGCCGCGCGCCTGCCCGCTTGTTGTTGCACTGACCTTGTGCCAAGGCGGAGGCTGAATCGAGAGGGTAAGCGTCGACGCCGACGCGCTGTTTCGCTTCCGAACGCCATCGCAGAGCAAGGTGTCCATCGGTTGGCCGCGAGCCATTGGGACTGTGTTGCTCTGCTTTGGCGCGCGTGTGTTCTGTCGCGGGCTGAGTCGCCGTGGATGCTCGGCAGCCGCGTCTACCGCTTGCTTCGGCCATGGCGGTGGATGGTTGCTCGGCATTCGGGTGAATCTGCGAGGTCGCCTTGGGCACGAGACCGTGCGTTGCCGCTGCAGGACCAAAGAGAAACGCCTCGGTCTGAGAGGCAGCATAAGCTGGAAGCTCCTGACCTTTCTAGACGTGTGGATCATCACCACCGTCATCATCACGGTCATCACCACTGGCTTCACCACCATCATCATCGTCATCATCATATCGTTCCCCGATGTTCGGTGTTGAAAAATTTGGATTCGCTGCGCTCCGATGTCAAGCCCAGGTCTCTTGCGGTGGGTCCAGGGCCGGCCCAGGTGCGTACAGCACTACTTCCTGGCGTTCCCGATGACCAGCAGCGTTGGTTGGAAGATCTCTAACACTCAAACGAAGTGACCTTCGACTGCCTCCATGACACCGGCCACCGTGACTCGATCCTCCAGGCCCTTGTGGGTGCTCGTGGTTGGTATTGTTCTCTCCTTGGTGTCCTTCGTGATGTTGCTCCACAGCAGTTGCAGAGTCGCGCTTGCTAACCCATCCTACTTCGTGTGCCTACCCTTCCACCTATTCACCTCCTTGGTGATGAAATTCATATTGATGAGACGTTTTTTAGCACTGAGCCGTTTATCTTTGTTTCCTTCGATTGGGGCTCCAGAAAAAAAGGCTCACCCCACGTGTGCCTGACTGCGATGGTTAAGGTGTTGTTTAATGCTTGACCCAATTCTAGACGTTGGCCCCATGGAGCTTGTAACTGCGTTTGGGGGTGTCAGACTGTCGGCTGGGACTCGTTGCTGCACTATTTTTCCTGGTTTCGTCTATGTCTGTTCCTTGGGTCCGTGCCCCCCGAGCTCCCCGGTAGTTGGAGAAATGACCCCCTAGGTGCGATTTTCCCCCATCGATGGTCTTCGAATGCACACGATTCTCTGGTCTCACACCTTAGCCCTCGATTTGGCGACGACGGTGATCATTATTGTCGCATATACCCGTCCCGCCGGTCCAACCGTCATCTCAGGGAAGCCCTCGACGCCAGACGAAAAATGTTGGTTCGACAAGGTGCTGCAGCAGGGTTTATGCGGAACCTCCCTCCGCCAGACAGCTGAGCGCAGCCACGTCGTACGAGGGGGAGAAGCTTGCAGACAGAGATAGTGGTGTACGCTGCGAGCAACTTGGCATCCGCCTAGTCCCAATTGTCGTGGAGTCCTTCGGCGGACGGGGCGAGATGGCGCAAGACGTGTTCCGGGCCTTGATTCATGCCCGCGCAGCGCGCAGTGGCGAGACGGTGAGCAGTGTCACCAGTTCCTTATTTTCTGGCCTTAGCATCACTTTGATGCGTGCGAACGCACGCACTCTGCTGGCCAGGATCCCTCAGGAAGTCGGAGCCCATGCTGACCATGTAAGCCGCGCGGCGACCTTGCTGCAGGCGGGACGTCAGGAAGAGGCCGTGGCCCAGATCGACTGAGGGATCTTTGGTCTATCGTTTTCCTACCCTCCTTCCTCCGCCGGCATTTTTCCCTTTGCGCTGTCGCCCGTAGGCACCTCTCGGCCCGCATCCTTTCTTGCCTTGGCCCCGGCCCTCGTTTGGTTCCCCTTCTCCCTTCTCCTCCCCCCCCTCTTCTGTCTTCCTTTTTTTTTTTTTCTCTCTCATTCTCTCTCTCTCCCCTCCCCCTCCTTGGCTCCCCCCCCCGCCTCCCGTCCCTCCGTCTGTCGGCCCGGTCTGTCCTTTCCTGTCGTCTTCCCTCCCTCGCCCCCTCCGCCTCTCGTCCCTCGGCTCCTCGGCTCCTCGCTCCCCTGCCCGTTTTTGTCCCCTGCCTGGCCCGCTTTTCTTTGTCGGCCCGTCCCGCGGTCCAAAGTACTCACTGCGTAGCTGTCCCCGCCGCGTGGCCGATGCAAGGAGTGAGCTTCAATTTTGACTCCCCTCGGGAGCCCCAAAAATCACCTCTCCCTTTCAATTACTCACTGCGTGGAGCTCCTCCCTAGTCGGGTAGTGGTCATCATCGCCATTAACATCATCATTATCATTTTCATCACCATCACCATCACCATCACCATCACCATCACCATCATCACCGTCATCACCGTCATCATAATCATCACGGTCATCATCATCACCACCACCATCCGTATCATCTCCACCATCATCGGCTCCATCATGATGACAGGCAGCACCATCGTATTTATCATCATCATTTCACCCGTATCATCATCAACGCCATAATCACCATCGTCGCCATCGCCATTATCACCGTTATCATTTTCATCATCACCATCATCATCAGCCGCAGCATCTTCATCACCCTCCCTGCCACCACCGTCACCGTTTCCGTACACCCGCACACGCTTCGTGGCCCCAGAGGGAGCCCCACCTTTTCACAGTGCCATTGCCTGCATGCCTTCTCGGCGCACCTCTCACACGTTTCGTGTCTCCAGAGGGAGCTCCACCTAAGGCTCCAGTGACAGGGCCCGCATGCGGTCACCACACAATTTCGGCGCACCCCTCACACGTGTCGTGGCCCCAAAGGGACCTCGACCTAAGGCCCCAGCGCCAGGGCCCGCATGCCTTTTCCACGCCACTTCGGCAGCCCATGTACAGTCTTCGTGGCCCCGTCTGGGGGCTGCACCGAAGACGATACCCACGACTACGGTACTACGTGACTCACAGCTGCATATGAGTTGGTCGTTCGCCAGGCGGGTGAATGTTGACTGATGGAGGATTTGGAGTCTCTTGATTGGTCGGGGGAGGAGGAGGAGGAGGAGGAGGAGGAGGAGGAGGAGGGGAGGAGGAGGACGGATGAGTGTGGAGGGGAGTGGAAGGGGAGGCGTCGGCGATATTCATCATGTCGCTGCTCGTGCCCCTGCACACGCTGGAGTACTCGCCGCGGAGCGTCTCCCTGCTCTCCGGCCTCCTGTTCTTCTACTACACGGCGCTCGAGGGCCCCCAAACAGGGCGGTGACCACACCGTGCGGTGAGTCGGTGGGGATTCGGGGTCACCGCACGGTTTTGGGACTCGAGTCCCTCTCCGAGGACGTCTCGGGCGACAGGGGCCTCCGGGGTCCCAAGATCGTGCGGTGACGGACCGTGCGGTGAGGTCTGGGGGGATTTCGAGGCCACCGCACGGTCCGTCACCGCACCGTCTCGGGACTCCAAAGGCGCAGATGATAGTGTTCTCCATGGCGCACATGGCGTATCCCGTGTGCCAGCCGACCCTGCTGATATTCGCGGCGCTGGTGGGCATCTCGCACGCGCTGCCGACCAGACAGTTCGAGGTGCACCTGGCCTTTTCAGCGTCCACGTGTGCCGTGGCCGCCATCGTCGCCAGATGGCTGGTGGTGGTGATATTGGAGCTGAAGGGTAAGCTCGGCATCAACATCTTCTCCATCGGTAAGTCAACCGCCAGCAGCACGAAGACGTCCTAAGAAGACTGCGTGGTGCCGATGCAGGTTTTTCCGCTGTTCCTGCAATGTCACAAGCACTAAGCTGCTGACATTGCACGCTGGTCCGCCTGCTGCAGTGGCACCAGTCTTGACTGGGTAACGTTGTGCTCATTCGCTATTTCTTGAAGTCGCAGTCACAGCTCGCACGCATGTCCCCTCAGAGTTAGACTGCGCAATCACGCAGGCTCCGCGGGCTACAGGGGCGCAGGAGACGCAGAAATAGTCAGCGGACTAAGACAAGGAGGCGCCGTCAATCATCTTTGGCTGATGAATGGATGTGCAACCATGCTGGCAACGCTAGCGGAATAACGACAGAACTTGCGTGCGCCCATGCTAGAAACATCCCCCTGCTCCCTGCACGCCTGGACGCTCGCCCTGGAGACAGGACATGCTCCTTGACTCTGCAGGGATCCCGTTGAACACATTTTTACAACAAGCGTTGGGGAACCACTTCGTGTGACCCCTCTCCCCCTCCGCCTTACTATTGGACAGGCGTTCCCGGAGAAGCGGGGCCAGACAAATCTTGAACCCAGCATCTCGAACGCAAGACTGGCGAATGTTACGTCTGGGGGGTGGATGGGAGGAATTCGATTATTTCGAGTTGGGGGCGCTGTTGCTGCAAAGTCTTTCCCTTCTGGCCAAGCAGGCGCCAGAGCACCCCTCGGCGCCAGCTAAGCTATGGAGAGCGAGCTACGCGCGCTGAGCGTGATGGAGAGGGCAAGTGACAAGCCGAGAGGAAGACGAGGAGGAAAAGAGGGAGGAGGGTCCGCTCTTGGCCCCCAGCGCAGCATTGGCGCAGCGCCGCGTCCCCGCACCGGGCCGCGAGTTCGCCAGTCTGGCCCTCGCGGCAACGATTCGTCCCTTGAGGGGGACTGGCCCCGCGCTGCCACGCCTCACTCCGCTCCACCTTGGCGATTAGCACGGAAACGCACGTCTCCAGAGTGCGGGAGCAAGCCGCAGCGCCGTCCCCGCCATGGTGGATACCGTGGGAGTGCCAGTTCCAACATATTGCCGCACTCCAGGACCTTGCTGAGCGTCGTGCTGCAGGTACCCACAGCGCTGGTCAGCGCTAAAGTACACGACACACCACTCGATCAAATCGTGCGTGTCCGTGGATGTCCTGGCAAGGCGAAAGCCCCGCGCCCGACTGGTTGTCCTGCGGCCCCGCTCCATGGCCAGACTGGTCAGCAACCAACAGAATGTGAGTCCACGTAGGAAGTGGCCGTGATTGTCGACGACGCGGTAGTCTCGCTGGTGCCGCCGGATGCACGTGAGTTGTTGCTAGTGGTGTTGCTGGTTGAGCTGGCGCGTTTTCGCGGGCTGCCCGCTTCGATCCGATCGAGACGAGCGCGAGCAGAGGCGTCTGCATCGAGCGGCAAACCTTCTCGTCCGACCCGAGATGGGCAGTCGGAGGGCGTGGCACGGGCGTTGCGCATTCCGCTAGCGAATCCGCGGTTGTGCGCGCCGTGCCCGCTGTTTCTTTCGCGAGCCTCTCGGATGCACACGCGCCATGGTCGTGACGTGTGCGCGGTGCCGTGCGAGTGCAGTGCTGTGTGCCGTGCGTATTTGGCCTCGTGCACGCCCACGCAAAGAGGGCACCTTAAAAACGCTGGCACCCGCTGTGGAGGAGCGTGCGCTCGCGCGCCTCGCGGTAGGTCTGCGCGCGTGCCGCTGCCCTCGCCGACGCGCGATGCTTGCGTCTCGATGGCGTGGGGCGCTGACAAGTTGCGGTGGCGGTGCGGTGTAGGGATGAGCGCTAGTCGCCGTGGGGGAAGCGGGTCCTGAGGGAAACGGATCCTGTTCGTCTTCCTGCGGCCCGCACGGGCCCTGGGACTGTGAGAAAGCGACTCAGGATGAAGAATTGGTCCGTAGGGAGGGCACCAGGGTCCAGGACATGAGCGCTAACCAGCTTTCGAAAAAAGGCATAAACATAAGATGTCGGAACTCCGCGCGGAGTTCTTGGATCTGCGCCGGGCCCTCCTGGCGGCGACTCTGGCGCCGCCCCTGGCGCGCTCCGCGCGCCAGGGAGGGAGGTCCAGCGCAGATCGAAGAAATCCGCGCGGACCTCAAACAGCAGTTCATGTGTATGCAGTTTGTGTTCCTCGAAGCTTTTTGCTGATATCCGCAGCCGCTGTGTCTTGTGTTAATTATGTCAGCCGCCGTGACCTTGGAGGCGCTCGTCTTCGCTGTGTCTGCTTCCGACCCTCACTCGGGACGCAGTCGCGCGGCTGTTCGCGTCGGGCTTCGCGTGCTTTCAGTGGAGACGCGCATCTCGGCGCGGCATTGTTGCGGGCTTTGCGGGCGACGCGGCGTTTCCCGCGCGTCGGGCGGGCGCGCGCGCGCTGCTCGCAGCGGACGCAGTCCCCGTGATGACCACGTGCCGCCTCGCAGCCCGACCGGGCGGCGCGTCGCCGCCGTGCAGCTTGAAGAGGGACGTGGTGCTCAGCGAGCTGCCTCGTCGCGCGCACCTCGAGCGGAGGCACCATGCACAGGTCAAGCTTCCCAGCTCTTTCTCGGTGCAGAGTGCATCTGGCACTGCGCAGACCGCGGAAATGGGGGTGCCAGACGTCTCTAGGTGAGAGCGACCCGAGCATTGTGCGCATTCAACCCACATCTTTTGATACATCTAATAAGGGGGAGTGTTTCGGATAACTGCGCGCTGTCTTCCTGACCAGCGTCTGCGAGTTTGAACCACTTCGACCACCCACTATGAGAATTGATTGCACTGGACTTTTGTAGAGGACTTGCGCTGTTGGATCATGTTCGACCTGGTAGTTCGCGGGGCCGCTGCGTTGATGGCCAGACAGCCAGAGGAGGATAGTTGGACAATTCATTGTGCTCACCCACATGGGACATGGCGGTCTCGCTGCGCAGTTTCGTGCACCAATCGTCTTTCTTTACGCATACTTGTTTATACTTGTTTGTTGAGCGTGTTGGTAGAGGCTAGTCTCAGTTGTAAGGCGCTGATGCCAGAGTATAGCGCATTGTCTTCCTATACGAGGACATATTCTATGGGTTTACAGGGGGTGCGCATGTGCTACTCTGGTTTGTACTCGAGTTTCAGTTTTGTGGCGCACGGGTAAAACTTTGTCAAGTAGGTTGCGCAAGCCCAGTTGTCTCTGCTAGTGTGTCTTCTTTGTTTACGCACGCGCAGCGGATATTCAAGGGGAGCTTGCATCTGATTATTGCGGTCCTGTGCGCATGTAGTACAGTACGAGATGCATCGTAAATGGCTTTCGTAGTTATCGCTGCCATGTCCATTGCCTACGTTTGGTCAAGTTCAGATTTGCATATGTCGATCATGCACAACTCGAATGACAAGTCGTATCTGTTCATCATGTCCGACCACATGTACCATCTAGAACAAGTAAGCATCACATGTCTATAACTCGATAATCAAGGTTACCATGTTGATGGTGATGATGGTGTGGAGGAGTGGAAGAGGAGGGAGAGGAGGAGGGGTAGGATGAGGAGGATGAGGAGGAGGAGGGGGAGAAGGAGGAGGATGAACAAGAGATGCTATGACCGCGACACATAATAACAAAATAGTGACGAAAAACCAGTAATAGTCATGCTAGTAATAATGATGATAATGCGAATAACGATGATAATATTGATATTGCCACGGTGACCAGAACAACACGAATACTAACCATTATTCAAAATAATGAAGCCACTATGTCGAATAACATAAGCATTAATAGTTATGACAATACTATAGGTGCGAAGACGACTACGAATGATATGACTACAAATAACAGCAATACTACACATTGCAATTCGAATGAGAAGAGTTGAAATAGTATTAACAGTTATCACCATGATACGAAGAAGAAGGAGAGGAGAAGGGGGAGGAGGAGAGGGAGAAGGAAGAAGGAGGAGGAAGGCCGAGGAGGGGGGGGGCGGGAGGAAGGTTGGGAGTTGGGCCTGGGGGTTGGCGACGAGGCGGTGCGGTCCACGCAACTCGCGCCGTCCGTGGCTTCTCGGCGGCCCGGGGTCGCGCCGCCGCGCGCGCAGGAGGGGGCCGGGGCGATGGGCGGCGGCTGCTCGTCGTGCTGCTCGAAGTCGGCGCTGGCCGCGGTCGCGCGGCCGCAGAGGGCCGCCGCCCAGAGCGAGGCCCTCCTCCTCCTCCTCCTCCTGCTTCTCCTCCTCCTCCTCCTGCTCCTCCTCCTCCTGCTCCTCCTCCTCCTCCTCCTGCTCCTCCTGCTTCTCCTCCTCCTCCTCCTCCTCTTCTCGGTGGTTCAGAGATGGGGTCCGGAGGGATGGGGTCCCAAGGGCGAGGTGCCTGATGCAGTCAGTGTAAGTCCACGCTTGACTCCCTCCCTATCCTCAGGACCCCATCCCCCAGGACCCTATAGCTTCGGATCGGACGTGGGCCTCCAAGGGGGGGCGCATAGCATCGAGATGTCTTTCTGCGTTCCATCCTCCGTTCTTCGCGGGTTGCAGGTAATGGGAGTCTACAGTGGAGGCCAGTTCACAAGAAACCTTCCACGAGAAACCCAACCCTGAGACCCCAGGACGTCCAGTGATTGTTGGTGTGGGGACGTCACGCCTTCCGTCGCAAAACCCTCGGAACCCAGGAATCCCAGGGCACCCTGGAGGCTAGCAGGGTGAGTCTTGGCATAGGTCCCCACCGTACCGGGGCTCAGCGGATCCTCTCTGATCCCATCTGGCTGCCCCAGTCTGCGGAACCACGTGAAGCCGTCCCCCCCCCTCCCCCTCCCTCTGCTGTCCAGGGTCTGGGAGCTACTATGTGGCCGACCTGGGTTCGCGACCTGCGCTGGCCTTGGTCAGCGCGTCCCGAGGGCACCGTGGGCCCGGAAGGGCTTTCACGCTTCGTCTCCTCGTTTTGTTCGTGCGTTCCTCGTTGGTCCAGCGTTTTCCCGATTCGCCGCTTTACGTGGTGTTTTTTTTGATTGGGGCGGATAATGGTTAAAAGTACCAACCATCCTGCCCCGCGTCCCTCCTCTCCTCCTCCTCGACCTCCTCCTCCTCGACCTCTTCCTCCTCCTCGCCCTCCTCCTCCTCCTCCTCCTCCTCCTCCTCCTCCCGTCCCTTGCCTCTGCCCTCCGCATGTATCTGCTTCGGTACACCACTCACACGTTTCGTAGCACCACAAGGAGCTCTGCCGAAGGTTCCCGTGGCAGCGCTCGCATGCGTCCCCCAGCCCACTTCGGCTCACCCCTCACGTTTCATGGCACCACACGGTACTCCACCGCCGGCTCTTTCGGCAGCGCTCGCATGCGTCCACCAGCTCATTTCGGCGCCCTCCCTCACACGTGTCGTGGCCGCACAGGGAGTCTGTGGCAGCGCTCGCATGCGCCTCCTGGCACATTTCGGCACAACCCTCGCACGATCTGTGGCCCCACGGGGAGTTCAGCCGAAGGCTTCTGTGACAGCGCTCGCATGCGTCCAACAGCCCATGTCGGCACACCACTCACATGTTTCGTGGCCGACGGCTCCTGAGGCAGTGCCCGCATGCGTCCCCCCCCAGCCCAATTCGGCACACCCCTCACACGTTCCGTGGCCCCACAGGGAGCTCCACCGAAGGTTCTTGTGGCAGCGCTCGCATGCGTTCCGCAGCCCACTTCGGCACACCCCTGACGCCTTTCGTAGGCCCCATCCGCATCTCCCGTGCCTCATCCTTCCCGCGGCGGCGGGATTCGCAGCTGCGGAATTCGCAGCTAGGGGGGTCATACCCTGCGTGATTCGCAGCATATGGGCGGGTCCTTCGCCTGGCTGTTTTTGGGGCAGACATGAGGCGATGCCGTTCGAGCGTGCCGATGTGGCGCACATGATGTGTCAATCAGCGACGCATAGCACGAAGAGTTGCAGCAGCATATCTAAAGAATATTATCCCAGTGCGACCCTACCTAGGAGTTGGAGCATTTAGGAAAGCAACATCTACATCTACACCGACAGCTACATTTACATCTACACCTGCATCTACATCTACATCAACATCAACAGCGAGACTCACATCTACATCTACACCTACATATACGCCTACATCTACGTCTACATCTACACCTACATCCACATCTACACCTACATCTACATGCTATGCTATGCTAGGGTACGCTCGGCTGCGCTGTGCTATGCTCGGCTATGCTATGCTATGCTATGCTGCGCTATGATATGATATGCTATGATATGCTGCGCTATGCTATGCTATGCTATGCTATGCTATGCTATGCTATGCTATGCTATGCTGCGCTATGATCGGAGGTCGGGGGGTGAGATCGCAGTGTAACGGAGTCCCCCCACCGGGAAATCGAGTTTCGAGTTCGTGCTCGTGCCGTGCGTGCGGGCGAGGCGAAGCTGCGTGGGCCAGCGAGAGGAATTCACTCTGCTGTCGCTAGGGGTCCGCCAACACAAATGTTTTCCCCCCCGGCCTTGTCAAGCGGTAGCCCACGTTGTCCTGTCGGTTGCTCATCATGGTTGCTCATCATGGTTGCCCCCACCCCCCCCACAACCTCCTTATCACCCGCAGGGTGGTCGTATAGGTATGCTATGCTAGGCTATGATATGATATGCAATGCTGCGCCATGCTATGATATGCTATGCTATGCAATGCAATGCTATGCTGCGCTATGCTATGCTATGCTGTGCTGTGCTATGCTATGCTATGCTGCGCTGTGCTATGTTAAGCAATGCTATGCTATGCTGTGCTGCGCCATGCTATGCCATGATATGCTGTGCTGTGCTGAGCTATGCTATGCTATGTTATGCTATGCTTGGTTACGCTATGCTATGCTATGCTGTGCTGATTCTGCGCTGCGCTATGCTGCGCTGCGCTAAGCGAAGCTAAGGTAAGCTAAGCTATGCTAAGCTACGTTAAGCTAAGCTAAAATAAGCTAGGTTCGGCTAAGCTAAGCTAAGCCAAGCTAGGCTAAGCTAAGCTAAACTAAGCTAAGCTAAGATGATATAAGCTAAGCTAAGCCAAGCTAAGCTAAGCTAAGCTAAGCTAAACTAAGCTAGGCTAGGCTAGGCTTAGCGAAGCTAAGCCAAACTAAGCTAAGATGATATAAGCTAAGCTAAGCTAATCTAAGCTAAGCTTAGCTTAGCGAAGCTAAGCTGGGTGAACCCAGGGGGCGCAACTGGGGGAACCGCGGGGCGGATCCTGGGGGAACCGCCCGGGGCGGGGCCCACTGCCCGGCCTCTTTAAGCAAAGAGAGTGAGAACCCTTCTAGGCAGAGCCTAGGTAGGGAACATACGCAACGTATTTTGTTTCTGGTGTGCAGAACGTACAGTAGGACCAGTCTTCGATCGCCTTCAGGGTATCATGGGAAGCTCTTAGGGATGATTGAGCCCACCTCCCCCCCGAAGGTTCCAAAAGTCCAAATCAGGGATGTCCGCCCTACTGGAGGTCTACTTCCAGAGTGAAGGGGTCGTTCTGGAAGAGTTTGTCCCTCATTCTGGACTTGATCACACCAGATTGGGTGGGTTTCTGGAAGGTTCGAAGCTTTCTACTGCAGTTGCTACTGCTGCTCGTCCTGGTCCTCGTCTTCGTCATGGCCCTTGCCCTCGTCCTCGTCCTTCTCCTGCTGCTGCTCCTCCTCGTCGTCCTGTCTTTCTGGTGCTCCTCTGTATCTTTTGTTTCGGTCAGTTTCTTGCGTTACTCCTTTTCCTCCCCCGTTTGCTCGTCGTCCTCCTCCGCCGCCTCCTCCTCTTCCTCCCCAGACTTCTCCGCCGTCTCGTCCTTTGCCTTCTCGTCTTCCTTGTCGGGGTCGTCGTCATTGTTGGTTTCGTCGCTGTCGCGATCGTGCTCCGCAGGCCCCCAAGAGGCCCCCAAAAGGGCTCCCCAGAGGCTCGTCGATCGTTTCAGAAATTTACGAATTCGTAGAATGTTCGGATGCATGGTGACCCCGGCGCCGCGTCTACTTGCGAAGGCTCTCCGCATGCCCCCACGCCGCTTCACAAAAGGCGATCCTGATGGACAAAATCTCACAAACTGAGTTCCGGTGGCCCCCTGGGTCCCCTATTGGGGCCGTCCTGGGGGCCTCCTGGGCCGCATTATGGGCCTCATGGGTCGTCTTGGTGCCCTCGTGGGTCGTCTTGGGGCCCTCTTCGGGGGCCTCTTGGGCCGTCTTGGGCCGATCCTGGTGGCCTCTTGGGCTTCCTTGGAACGTTGGAACCGCGAGAACACTAAAATCCTTCAAAAACAATTGAACAATTGTGGTTTGGGCCTCTTGAGGCCCCTTGGGGGGTCCTCTTGGAGCCCCCCAGGGGCGTCTGCAAGGTTTCTTTGGCCGTCTTGAAGCCATTGCGAGCGTCTTGGAGCGCTCTGGGGCCGTCTCGGAGCCGTTTTGGAGCAGCGCAATCGCACTCGAAGCTCACGCGAAGTCTTTGGATACCTCAGGCTGGAACCCTCCTGAAGGCCCCCCGAACCTCAAGCCGAGCCCCGCAAGAGGAAGCAGTTGTACAAAGAGCGGATACATGGCGACCCCCCCGCGATGAAGCTAAAAAAGCCCTCTCTTGGGGCCTTCTTGAGTCTCTCTTGGGCCTTTATTGGGGTTTTCTCAGAGGGCCCGGAATTTAACACAAACTTGACACGATACGCTCTCCAATAAAGAAGCGGTTTGTCTTTCACGTGCGTTGAAATATTGGCCCTCTTGGAGGCCTCTTAGGGCCCTCAGAGGGCTCCAAGAGGGCGAGGGCCCCAAGATGGCTCCAAGAGGACCCAATTTTTCAACACAAATTTAACAAGACGCTCTCCAAGAAGGAGGCGGTTTGTGTTAAATGTGTGTTGAATTCTTGGCCCTCTCGGAAGCCTCTCAAGGGCCGTCAGAGGGCTCCCGCAGGGCCCCAAGAGGCCCAGGAGGCCCCCAAGATGGCTCCAAGAGGGCCCGAAACTTTACACAGCACCAGCACCAGCACCACGGGCAGCCCAGGTGACGCCAGCAACAACAGCAACATCAGTAGCAACAGCAACGAAATAGGCAGCAACGGAAAGATGATTCCGAGATGGACCCAACAGGGTTTTGAAAGGATCATGATATTACCCCTGTCGCCCCAAGATGCCCACCCTAGCTAAGCAACGGCTCCAATATGACCCCAGAGCGACCCTGCGGCCCCAGAAGAACACCGGGACGAACCCATTGTCTTCCGACTGAACTCAGGCTACCGCGTGACCCCGATGTTAGGTGGCCCCGGGACGACCCCATGAGCCCAAGACGACTTCGAGATTACCCCAAGATGACCCCTTTGAAACCCTAGTTGACGACCCCAACATTGTGTCAATATGGTTCGAATGTGACTCCGATGCGTTCCTTTCTTCTGCCCTTGCTCTCGGCTTGGGCCGATAGGACGGATGGGGGTGCTGTCCCTCCGCCCCCTCGTCGTCGTTTTCTTCCTCCTCCCCCTCGTCCTCGTCGCCCTCGTCGTCGTCGTCGTCGTCGCTGTCCGCCTGGTCCCGTTGGCTCCATACGTAGCAGAAAACCGAATCCCGAACACAAACCGAATCCATCCATTCTCTGATCAAATTCGCCGTGAAGTGGTCCAGTCCACCTGGATGTGGCACAGAGGCGGGGCTGGTGGGGGGCACAAATCGCGTTTGGTGTTTTTGTTCGGGATGCTGGGGCTGTGCGCGTGTGTGTGTGTGTGTGTGTGTGTGTGTGTGTGTGTGTGTCTGTGTCTGTGTCTGTGTCTGTGTCTGTGTCTGTGTCTGTGTCTGTGTCTGTGTCTGTGTCTGTGTCTGTGTCTGTGTCTGTGTCTGTGTGTGTGTGTCTGTGTCTGTGTCTGTGTCTGTGTCTGTGTGTGTGTGTGTCTGTGTGTGTGCGCGCGTTGTGCGTGCTTTACTTTTTCGTCCCCCCTCTCCGCGCTGCGCTGCTCGCCTCGCCGAGCCCGCCCCCCACCCGGGGCCACGCAGCCGGGCTCGAGCGCGACTGCCACATGTGTTGATGCAACTGATAGTGCGCACCCCGCCGCAGTGCGCGCGCTCGTGACCCTCATAGCGCCAAGAGGGAACAACAGGTTGCCTGCGCGCGCGCACCCTGACATCCGCCGATCTGAGGTTTTCAGTCTGCTCGAGGTCCCGACCGCTTCCCGGTGTCTTGTTTCTCGTCCCGGATCCGTCCCCTACATTTCTGGAGGCCGAGTTCGAGGAGCAGCAGCGAGATCGAAGAGTCAGATCGGCGGAGATGGCTTCTCGCGATTTTTTTTTGCGGGGGGCCCGGATTCTTGCGGATTTCTCGCGGCAGGCCCGGGCTCGCGCGACTTGTTCGCAGAAGGGGGTTCCGGCTTCTCCGGCTCGGACTCCGGGTCCGGCTCTGGGGCGGGCCTCAGCTTCGGCCTCAGCTCCGGCGCCCGCTCTGCGTCCTGCACCGGGGCCCTGGGCACGTGCTTCCCCTTCGGAGGAGGAAAAGGTACCCATACCTTTGCCCCCTCGCCCCTTTTCCCCTTTTGGCGCCTCCTCGGAGGCCCTTGTTGCCACCGCTGGATTCGCCCTGAAGTCCTGGTCAGAACGCACCTCGGGAGAGGTCCGCGGAGTAGCGGTATCGGTACCCCCAGACCCCCGACGTCATGATCTTTCCATGACGTCGACCCCCGAGGTCTCGACCCATTCCCCAGGACCGGTTTTTCGTCCCGAGTCGTTTTTTGACGCTCCCGAGGGCCGGTGAGGGCCCCCAGAGGCCGAAAATCCGGAAAAAAACAACCCGTCGTGATTTTCTCATAGCTCGAGGGGGTCTGGGCCTTCTGGTCTCCCCACCCCTGCCGGCCGGCGCGTGCGCCTATCGTCGGCGAGCGCCCCCCCCCTGGGAGGACGCGGCCTCGCGCTCGATCCCGCGCCTGCCGGCGTGGGCCACCAGCAGCGGGGCGCGGCGGCTCGCCCTGAGCCCAGAGCAGCGGTCGTACAAGGATGCGTCGTCGTCGTCGTCGTCGTCGTCGTCGTCGTCGTCGTCGTCGTCGTCGTGACCGTCCCCCGCCCCCTCCTGCTTCCCTGGTCCCCTCGCCTCTCCTCCCTGACGCCGAGGACGAGGAGGAGGAGGACTGCGCCTAAGAGGGGGGTCGTGCAAAAATCACGTCGTCGTCGTCGTGACCGTCCCCCGCCCCCAGACCCCCTCGAGCTATGAGAAAATCACGACGGTTTTTGTTCCTAATTTTCGGCCTCTGGGGGCCCTCACCGGCCCTCGGGAGCGTCAAAAAACGACTCGGGACGAAAAACCGGTCCCGGGGAATGGGTCGAGACCTCGGGGGGTCGACGTCATGAAAAAATCATGACGCCGGGGGTCTGGGCCCCCTCTTGCTTCCCTGGTCCCCTCGCCTCTCTCCCTGACGCCGAGGACGAGAAGGAGGAAAGCTGCGCCTGAGAGGGGGGGAGTAGGAGGAGGGAGGACGGAGGCGGGAGGAAGGAGAAGACGTGGCGGACGAAAAACGAGTAGGACGAGAAGGAGGACAACGAGGAGGACGAGGAGCAGGAAGAGGACCAGTGTAAATCCAAGATGCATCACGATGTTGCAATAAACCATCTCTCCAAGCTCCTTCCTCATGGGCTCCGACAACAATAGAGGACAACTGTTTGAGAACCCCCAATCGTGCCAATATGCCATTCTTGCGACTTCCACGCCACATATCAATGTGATTGTCACGTCCTGACAATCTTAAACCGTGTCAGAGCTCCGTTCCGGGGACTTCAACACAGCGAACCAACGTGACTGCTGCGACCTGACAACCCGAAAGTCGTGCCAGAGCACCATTCCTGGGGCTTCAGCCATGCGAACCCTTGAAACTGCTGTGAACTTTAAGACGACGGTGCGCGGCGCTAAGGCTAGAGCCACATATTGAACATGAACCGCCCTCCATCCACGAAGCTGCCCAAAACTTTCAGACTTCTCTGCGCGGTGCTACTGCGAGAGCCACACTTTAAAGACGACCCGCCAGGCAGCCGTGAACCCGCTGCATAGTGTTGACGCTTCTCGTGTCCCCACCAGCCCATCCAGAAACTATTCCCAGGAGAGTTGAGGTGACCAGGGAAGTGTATGAGCAAGATAGGGGACAGCCGTTATCTGTCGAATGAGGGGGAGGACGGAGCAGTAAATGGAGGAGGAGTAGGAAATAGAAAGAGAAGGCATAGGCTGATGAGAAGCTAGAGGAAGAGGAGGAGGAGGAGGAGGAGGAGGAGGAGGAGGAGGGCGATCAGAAGGCCAAAGGCCTCTTGGATGCCCGGGGGCTTCCTTGGAGGCCTCTGAGGCCGTCTTGGAAGCCTCTTGGCGGTCTCGGGGGCCCCTTGGGGCGTCTTGGGGGCCGTTGAGGGGTGCCTCTTGAGGCCTCTCGGGGCCGCCTAGGCACCTCTTAGGGGTCCTCTTGGGGCTCCCTTGGGAGCTACATGGATCAAAGAAGAGGGATCCTCAAGTAGCGGCGCCCCTCTAGAGCCTCTGAAATCCCCTCCTCGGGCCCTCTTGGAGCGCTCTTGGAACGCTCGTGGGCGCTCTTGGGGCCGTTTGGGGGCCCTCTTGGGCCTCTCTTGGTACCCTCTTGGGCCATCTTGGAGCCGTCTTGAGGCTTCGGAAGGTCATCGGAAGCGAAAAGGCGAGAAAGCAAACAATATTGATTTTCCTCATGGTTTTGGGGGGACTCTTGGGGGCTCTCTGGAGGGTGCTCCGGGGCCACTTGGAGCCGTCTTGAGGCGGTCTTGGAGCCTCTAGGAGCATCTTGGAGGCCATCTTGGGCAATCTTGAGCCATATTGAGCCGTATTGGAGTTCACCTTGGGCTCTCTGAGGCGTTCTTGGAGCCATCATGGGCCATCTTTTCACGCTCCAACGGGTCGCGGGGCGCCCCGTCCAGGTCCAGGGGGAGGGTGTATGGGGTGTGGGGGAGGGGCAAACCCCTCCCCGAAGGGGGAAGAAGGGAAGGCAGGAAGGAAGACGCGCTGAACCACTCACGCCCAAGAGGGCTGGTGGGGCTTTTCTGGTGAAGCTGCGCGGCGCGGCGAGCGCCGCATTTTGAACACCGCCCGCCCGCCATCCGTGAACTTGCTGCAACGCGCAAGCTTCAGGACGCATCGTGGTGCGGACGTCTCGGGCGCAGCGCTCCGCCCATTTCGACGAGAAGTCTGGGGGGCGACAGGGAGGACCTACTTCTGAGGAAGAGGAGAGGAGGAGGAGGAGGAGGAGGAGGAGGAGGAGGAGGAGGAGGAGGAGGAGGAGGAGGAGGAGGGAGGAGGAGGAGGGGAGGGGGAGGGGGAGGGGGGGGGAGGGGGAGGGGGAGGGGGAAGAGGAGGAGAAGGAGGAGGAGGAGGAGGAGGAGAAAGAGGACCAGTGTGAGCCCAAGGCTCATCAACGATGTTAGAATGAACCCTCTCTCCGAGTTCCCTCTTCACAGGCCCGTACAAGGGTTAATTCCACTGAGGGAACTGTTTGAAGACCCTGAAGCATGCTAAAACACCATTCTTGGGATTCCAACGTCACGGATCAACCTGACTCTTGCGTCTTGACGATCCTGAGTCGCCCCAGAACGCCATTCTTGAGACTTCAGCACCGCGAATCAACGTACGCTGACCATGGGAATCCGTCAAACTGCTGCAAACGTTTAACGCGAATGCGCGCGGCGCAAAGGCGAGAACCACATTTTGAAAACGAACCCCACTCAATCCGTGAAGCTCTTACACAAATCTTGAAGAAGAGTGTGCGCGGCGCTCAGGCGAGAGCCACATTTCGAAAACGAGCCGCTCTCAACCCGTGCAACTCTTGCAATGTGTTTGACGAATGCGCGCGGCGCTAAGTGGAGAGCCACGTTTGGAACAACGCCCGTCACAATCCGTTAAATTCTTGCGAATGTTGAAAACGAATGTGTGCGGCGCTATGGCGATAGCCACATTTTGAAAACCGCCCGCCCTCCATGTGTGAAGCTGTTGGCACTTTTGAAGCTTCAGGGTCATGAATGGTGAAGAAGTCTCAGGCGAAACGCCCTGCTCGCCCTTTTGACCGGCCTCGAGGTTCGACAGGGAGAAGTTATTTATAAGGACAAAGAATGGAGGAGGAGAAGAAGGAGGAGGAGGAGGAAGAGGAGGAGGGGGAGGAGCAGGAGCAGGAGCAGGAGCAGGAGTAGGGGAGGAGGAGAAGGAGGAGGAGGAGGAGATAGAGGATGATGATAATGAGGAGGAGGAGGAGGAGGAGGAGGAGGAGATAGAGGCGGAGGAGGAGGACAAATAGAGGGGGGGAGGAGGGGGATGGGGGGGAAGGAGGAGGATGAGGAGGAGGAGGAGGACCAGGGTAAACCAAGACTCATCAATGATGTTGGAATAGACCCTCTCTCCAAGCTCTTTCTTCACAAGCCCCTACAAGGGTTAACTCCATGGAGAGAAGTGCCCACAACCGTGTGACAATCCTGAAGCATGCCAGAACACCATTCTCAGGATTTCAACGCCACGAGTCAGCCAGACTGTTGCGTCTTGACGACCTTGAATCGTGTAGAACGCCATGCCTGGGACTTGAACGCCGCGAATCAACATACATGCAGCGCCCTGAGTCCTGAAGTGCTCCCAAACGCCATGACTGTTTTTTCATCAATGAGAACACATACAACTCTTGCAAATGTTTGAAGCGAATGTGCGTGGCGCTAACGCGAGAGACACATGTTGGAAATGAGCCGCCCCCACTCCGTGAAATTCTTGCAATTCGTTTACAGCGGATGGGCGCGGCGCTAAGGCGAGAACCACATTTTGAAAATGACCCGCCCTCAATCCGTGAAGCTCTTGCGAACATTCAAAACGAATGTGCGCGGCGTTATGGCGAGAATTCCATTTTGAAGACGATCGGCACTCAATTTGTGAAACTCTTACAAATATTCAAAACGAATGTGCGCGGTGTTATCGTGAGAGCCACATTTTGAAAACAACCCGCCCTCAATCCATGAATTTCAAATTTCTTAAGACGAATGTCCGCGGCGCTACAGCGAGAGCCACATTTTGAAAGCGACCCGCAATTCGTCTGTCAAGCTCTTGCCAGTTTTTAAGCTTCAGGTTCGTAAAAGGGCAAGGCAGTCTCAGGCGAAACGCCGGGCCAGCCCTTCGACCGGCCCCGGTGTGCGACAGGGAGGAGTTATTCATAAGGGAAGGGAATGGAAGAGGACGAGAAGGATTACGAGAAGGGGGAGCAGGAGGAGGAGGAGGAGGAGGAGGAGGAGGAGGAGGAGGAGGAGGAGGAGGAGGAGGAGGAGGAGGAGGAGGAGGAGGAGGAGGAGGAGGAGGAGGAGGAGGAGGAGCAGCAGCAGCAGCAGCAGCAGCAGCAGCAGCAGCAGCAGCAGCAGCAGGTCGAGCGGGAGCAGGAGCGGCCCCTCCCCCCTTTCGTCCAGGAGCTGCTCGCGGCCGCCGACCGGGAGGGCTCTCTGCCCCAGGAGGCCCCCCTTTTCCTGGCGGGGAGGGTCGGAGAGAGGCCCGTCGAGACACCGGCGACCTCCTGTGGATGTTCGGAAGTGTTGTCCGATACTGTGAGGGCCCGTGGTGCGTTCCGGGGGATGGCGGCGTCGTGCCGTTTTGCCGCCCGAGCTCCGAGCTGTCGCCCGAAGGCCATCGGAGGAGGGCCCGTCGGGACTGCGGTGGCCCTCCCCAGCGTTGTGGCTCCTTCTGTGCCTCCTGGAAGCTGCGCGTCGCGACGGCTGGATCCGCCTCGCCAAGCGGGTCGGGTGGAGCCCGGGAGGGGTCTGTGGGTCGGCGGCGCGCGGAGGGGGGCAGGGGGGAGGGGGCGAGGCTTCTCAGAAGCTCCCCTGCTCCCCAGAAGGCACGGGCCGCGTCTCTAGAGCTAGAGCCCGCGCCTTCCAAGAATCAGCCTCCTTCTAAGAAGCCTGCCCCCCTCCTCCTCCTCCTCCTCCTCCTCCTCCTCCTCCTCCTCCTCCTCCTCCTCCTCCTCCTTGGCTGACGCTTCGCATGGTGGAGCCCCTTTCTCTCAGTGGGAAAGCTGGCAATGTTCATCATCCCCGTCTGGCGCTCATGCCTTTTTTGTTGTTGTTATAAGTATCATTGTTATCGCTCGTATTATTAAAATTGTTTTTCTTATTATTATGGCTCGTATTACGAGTTTCCGCACACGCCATCCGCTTTCAAGACCTAGCGTGTCGCCGGGGCCGCGCCGCGAGACGCTAAGCAGACGTTCTCGACCGTGAGGAGGGGGAGGAACAGGAGCACGTAAGGTCACAAGGATCGCTTGGCGGGAAGCAGTCTCGCCAGTCAGGGGATGCCCTGAGCTGCCCGCCGGCTCTCGGCCGGCGGCGCTGCATGCCAGAGTTGGCCTCGAGCAGGGATTTCCAACCTAGAGGTTCGAGAGCTTTCAAGACGAGGGCTTCGGTCTGCTTTCTGGAAGTGTCTTCCGTCGTTGTGGATGTTTCCGCCATGCCGCATCTGATCGGAAGTGTTTGAACCACTGGCCGTGGTCGAACTCTGACCCAACTCTGACCCCCCTTCGATTGTAACGGAGAAGCGTCAAGAGAGAATCTGTGCGACGACCCACCCGCTTAGATTTCCACCCTCAGAGTAGCCTTACTATGCAGACTGCCGTGCGACCAGATGTGGGATCCCTCGGGACGCTCTGTCGAATGTGCTCCTCCTCCTCCTCCTCCTCCTCCTCCTCCTCCTCCTCCTCCTAGGCTCCCGTGCCCAGCGAGAGAGTGTGAAGAGAGGAGAGAGAGAGAGAGAGAGAGGAGAGGGGAAGGGCGGACCAATAACGGTGCAGAGCAAGACCAGGCGGGACAGGGCGACGACGCAGCAGGAGGCCCCGAGCGGGGTCCCACGGCGCAGGGCCCCGAGCCACTGCAGGGGAGCACCCTCATGGTCACGGCCCCTGGGGCCGCAGACACTCTTGCCCCTCCTCCTCCTCCTCCTCCTCCTTCTCCTCCTCCCTCCTCCTCCTCCTCCTTCTCCTCCTCCTCTCCTCCTCCTCTCCTCCTCCTCCTCCTCCTCCTCCTCCTCCTCCTCCCTCCTCCTCCTTCTCCTCCTCCTCCTCCTCCTTCTCCTCCTCCTCCGCCTCCTCCTCCTCCTCCTCCTCCTCCTCCCTCCCCCGTCCTGGAAGGTGCTGACCACCATCGCCAACGACGTGCCCCGCACCTTCTTCCCGGGCCTGGCGCCGCCGAGCACCGGCGAGGCGCGGCGTGCAGGCAGGAAGGCGTCGCTGGGAGAGAGGCCCGTCGAGGAGGTCGGCTGGTCGGTTGGCCTGGCCGGCTGGCACCCTGTACGGCACGCAGTGACTCAGCCACGCGCAGAGGGGGGTTAAGGGGGAGAGGGGAAGGCTTCTTAGAAGCACCCCTGCTCCTCAGAAGGCGCGGGCCTTATCTACGGATGTGCAAGGCGGGCGCCTTGTAAGAAGCAGCCTCCTTCTGAGAAGCCTTCCCCCCTCCCCCTGCCCCCTTGTGCGCGCCGCCAGTGTACGGCACGCAGTGACGCTGCCCTGACTCCGGTTCCGCTTTACTTTTTCGGCGATTTCGCAAGCAGGGCGGCAATGCCCGCCTTTTTTTCAAGGTCCTCTGATGTGGATTCCAGCCCTATTTTGCAGTCGCTGTGTCCGCCACGCTTTTACGGAAACGCTTACGCAGGACGAGCTGTTTTTCTTTTGAGGCGCCAGCGGCGATGAGCGGCTGGCGAGAGAGCGTCGGCGCCGCCAAACGCACGGCGCATGAACAAGCTGCTCGCAGCAGCTGGGGGGGCGAGGAGAGATGTCTTCACGTTGGGTGCGTCCAGCGTGCGGCAAGGGTTGGTGGGGTCCGTGAGACAAGGCGCGACCTGTGTGTGGCAGTGCGTAACCACACCTCCCTTCCCCCGTATACTCTTAGCAGCGGGAGGCCCGGGTGCCGCGGATCCGTTTTCTTCGGGTCCTCTGTTTTACTTTGGTAGTAAAAGTTGAAAGCACGGTATCAGTTGGACCCGCACGAAAAAGCAGGACGGGAATCAGGCCCACAAAATTTGAAATCGGATCCGCGCGGACGGAAATCGGATGTCGGATCCATCGCAAGACAAATCCAGACCAAATTCAGACCCGCACCACCTTCATTGGATCCGCAATGGTTTGTTTCATGCGCGCCAGTGCAAGAGTTGAAGCTATTATGGCCAGGCCCAAGAGGACCATACTTTCGCCCTGGGGGTGTATCCGCCGCCTTCTCCTAGGCGGAAAAGTCTGCCCCAACTTCCCGCATCGGTCGGGGTGCATTTTTGACATTCTTTTGAGTCGAGAAAACAGCCAAAGTACGGCGGATCCAGAGTCAGGGTGACCGTGCATGGACAAACCTCCCGAATTGATCCTGAAAGTGCGGCAGTGGAGGGGGCTTCGGTGGACAAGATTGCCGCATCCCAGAACTATCACCCATGCTAAAAAATCAGCACTGACTTCGGGGGGGCGGGGGGCGGGAGCAAACTCCCCCTCAACGGTGTGAGGGCTCGGAAGTGTTGTCCCTGCCCCCTCTCGGCCCGCCCTCGGCCGATTTCTCGCTGGGCAGCCCTTCCCCGCCGGCGCCCCTGCAGCCTGGTCGCCCGAGGGCTGGGCGCGGACGGAGGGTCGGGGCGAGTGTGCGGCGTGTGCGCGTTCGCGAAGGAAGTGCCCGGGAGGCTTCGGACCTTGGAGGATCGGGGCTCAAGAGACGGGGGTCGATGCGAGCGGGGGTCAGTCAGAGCGCCGTCGCTTGCATTAAGTCGGGCCTGTCCCTCTACAGGAGGAATATTCAAACATAGTTTAAAAAATAGTCTGGGGACGATTTTCCTTTACCGTTTTTGAATATTTTAGGGTATTTGTTTGACGATTTTTAATTTTTCATCCAACATCCCCCTGGGGGCACGCCCGACTCAATGCTTGCAGGATCGAGCAGGGCCAGGGTCGCATTGACCCAGGCTTGGGAGCAGGATCCTGCAGAACCTTGCAGGATTTTGTCGGATCTTGCAAGGCCTGACTGACCCGGGTCTGGATTGAATCAGGTCAGAAGATCCGTGAGAGGATTCTTTATTTGATGAGGGCTGCGGTGGTATCCCTGGCCAAACCTGCGCTCCACTGGCTTTCAGACCCTGGGTTTCTTATCCAAGGGTTCCTTATCGAAGTTCCGCGCGCGCGCCGCGAAACATGGGGTGGCGGATCGCACGGGAGTTTTCGTTGGCGGATTTCAGAAATGAGCATTTCGCTTCAGACATCCTCACAAAAGTGAGATGTTCGCAACATCATCTTGAAACCGAGAGGAGCACGGCAGACCAGACGAGGAGCACGGCAGACCAGGCCCCAAGAGCGCCCTCAAGACGACGGAAAGGAGGACCAGGACGAGGAGCACGGCAGACCAAGACGAGGAGCACGGCAGACTATGCCCTAAGAGTGCCCTCAAGACGGCCGAACAATCATCAAACAAACAATGAGTCTAACGTCGTCTTGGAATCGTTTTTGAGGGCATCAGTACGGCCCCCCAAAAACAGAATCGGCCCAAAGATGACCCGCAGAGTGCCCTCAATACGGCCGAACATGAGGATTTCGCTGGGGACGTGTTCAATAGATTAAGAGTGTATCAGCACCGTCTGTTGCAACAGCGCTGTGCTGGTCTGCCGTTCTCCTGTGGTCAGCTGTGCTGGTCTGCCGTGCTCCTGCGGTCTGCCGTTCTGGTCTGCCGTTTTGGTCCGCCGTGCTCCTGTGGTCTGCCTTCCTGGTCTGCCGTGCTGCTGCCGTCTGTCGTGTTGCTGCGCTGTGCCGTGTAAGCTGATAAACCGGTCAGACCGATGAAAAAACGAGAGTCGGGTTACAACGGCTACGCAGATTTAAACTGCTAGTCCAAAGGCTCTCCAGAGGACCCCAACATCTCCCAAGCACACCCCGAGAAGTCATCATCATCATCATCATCATCATCATCATCATCATCATCATCATCATCATCATTATCATCATCATCATCATCATCATCATCATCATCATCATACGCATGCCCAGGACCACGATCATCATCGTCATCATCATCCACACCATCAGCATCATCATCACCATCGCCACCATCACCATAAGTATAATCATCATTCGTATCATCATCGTCATCCTCATCGCCATCGTCATCGTAATCATCATTATCATCATCACCATCATCATCACAATACTCATACTCATACTCATCATCATCATCATCATCCTCATCATCATCATCATCATCATCATCATCATCATCATCATCATTATCATCATCGTACGCATCACCATCACCATCAGCAGCAACATGTTCATCACCAACAACAGCAGCGTCAATAACATGATCTGGTCTGCTATGTTCCTATGGGCTTCCGTGCTGGTCTGCCGTGCTGGTCTGCCGTGCCAGACTGCCGTGCTGGTCTGCCGTGTCGGTGTGTTGTGCTGGTCTGCCGTGCGGGTCTGCTGTTCTGGTCTGCCGTGCTGAAGCTGAAGCTTTGGGGGCTTAAAGCCAGAGAAAGAGAGAGACATAGAGAGATAGAGAGGGAGAGAGAAAAAACAACAACAAAAAACAGGGGCAGGCCATCTTGGGCTACACCCCAGGGCCCTCCAGGCCCTACCCACCCAGGGGGCCCAGCGGAGTCCCACGGGGCCACACGCCTGGGGGGGCGGAAGGAGCGCGCCAGCGCCTCGCAAGACCTTTTGGTTCTGCGGAGGCCCGCTGGAAGTGGTGCCGCCTCGACAGGCAGGCAGCGCGAAGTCCTCGCACGGGCGGCCAACCGCCGGCCCGCGAGGCGCCTCCGCTTGTGCTCCTCCGCCGCCACGGCCTCCTCCCAGTCGGCCAGGCCGCTCTCGTCCAGGCCGAACGCCTGCATGGCCTCTGGGCGGCTGATGGCGGCCTCGGCCGTCCCGATGGGAGCCGCGGCCGCCGCTGGACGGCGCACTGGGGCGGCGGCCGCCCGCAGCCCACCCGCTGGTGACGAGCTCGACGCGCGGGAGGTGGCCGTCCCTCCCCCGCCCCCCTCGCGGCCAGCGGGCCCGTCGGCCGCTGCGGGCGCCGCCTCCGCTGGCAGCACGCCGAACCAGGCCAGGATGCCACCCCTCAGCGCACTGGTGACGTCCATCTGGCGCAGCGTCCTGACTGCCTTCTTCTTTCCTCTGCGGCCGCCTGGGTGCAGCCCCCGATCCCAAAGGCTGAGCTGGTCACGACCGCCCTTGCCCTTGGGCCCTTCGGGAGGGCAGCCTGGGGGTTCTGCATGCAGCTTGGGCCCTCTGCCCCCGTCGATGTCCGCGTAGGCACCGCAGCGGCTGCAGCTGATCAGGCGCTCCGTGGGCTCCTCGTCCGCGCCGTCGGCCAGAGCGTAGCGCAAGCAGTGGCCCAGCACGACGAGCGGCCCCGGACCCAAGCCGAGGCCCGCCGCCGCTGACGCCATGGAACGGTCATGCTTGGGTGCCGCACCTGGGGCCACCGCCTCAGCAGGGTGGAAGCTCGGTCGTCGGCGAACGTCACCACAGGCCGCCTCCTCTCCAGCCCCTCAGGCAAGCCCTGCGCGTCGCGTAGGCCGCCCTGCTGCATCAGGATGGACACCTGGGCTATCCACCGCGCCAGCTCCGTCACGATCAGCGCGAAAGCCTTGAAGTGAACCAGCACCTCCTGCGGGACTGCATGTAGCGAGGCCCCGAGCTTGGCGTAGATGTCCGCAGACCTGTTGCCACGCCACTCCTGCTCGGAGACACGACCCCCTTGCACCTGCGCCCACGTCAGATGAGCTGGCACATTGCGAAACTCGTAGTCCTCGGGCCCGAAAACAGCGAAGAACCTGCTCCAGAGGTGGGCGCCTGGTCGGCCAATGCCAGTGGCATACTGGCGCCCTCGCCTCAAGCAAGAGACCGTATATTCGCAATCGACGTGCAGGATGTGCCGCCCTGACCCCGCGACCGCAGTCAGCATCCAGCAGGCGAAGTCCTCGGCATTCTTGGCCGTCTGCTGCGGGCACAGGTCAGCCCTCACGGTGCCGTAGCAGGCTGCTCCCATGGTGCTGTCCTCACTGACCTGACATATCGCCCATCCAGCTCGGCGGGTCGCTGCATACGTCGGCTCGAGCGCGGACCTGTCCAGGAACAACCGCCCACGCAGAAATCCATCGCCAGGTTTGCGAAACCAGCGAATCTCCATACCACTGCCCAGACCAGGCAGGCGAAGCATGGGGGCAGGCAGCCAGCAGTGAGCGAAATCCTCCGCGGCCGCCTCCCCGAGCTGCCTCACTCGCTGAGCACACCGCCTCAGTCGCACCGAACAGCAGTCCCTCCTGACCGCCTCCAGCGCTGGTCTGCCGTGCTGGTCTGCCGTGCTCCTGTGGGGTGCCATGCTGATCTGCCGGCTTGCTGTGGTCTGCTATTCTTCTGTGGTCCGCCGTGCTGGTCTGCCGTGCTGGTTTGCCTTGCTGGTCTGCCGTGCTGTTGTCGTCTCCTATTTTTCTGTGGTCTGTCATGCTGGTAAGCCTGGCGCCGAATTGACAAAATCGGTGTTGATTTGTTGTGCTGGTCTGCTGTCCTGGTCTGCCGTGCTGGTCTGCCGTGCTGGTCTGCCGTGCTGCTGTGGTCTGCAATCTTCCTGTTGTCTGCTGTGCTGGTCTGCCGTGCTGGTCTGCCGTGCTGGTCTGCCGTGCTCTTGTGGCCTGCTATGTTCTTCTGGTCTGCCGTGCTGGTCTGCCGTGCGGCTGTGATCTGCTATGCTCCTGTGGTCTGCCTTGTTTGTCTGCCCGGCGCCGAATTGATGTGCCGGTCTGCCGTGCTGGTCCGCCGTGCCGGTCCGCCTTGCTGCTGTGGTCGGCTGTGCTCCTGCCGTGTGCCGTGCTGCTCCTGTCGTGCTGGTCTGCCGTGCTGAAGCTGAAGCTCTGCCGCCTCCTCCTCCTCCTCCTCCTCCTGAAGCTGGCCATAAAGTTGAGGACAAAAAAGGGGGGAGGAGGTTCTCTCTTCCAAACCCGCGGAGGGGCCACCAGGGGGTCCAGGGGCCCAGCAGGCCGAGAGGCTCCACATTGGCCGACGCCCACCTGCCTGGGCCTCGCCTCCTCTGAAACCTCGCTCGCTGGGCGGGCCCCTCGACCATGACGAAGGCGAGCTGCATCCCAAGACGACCTCAAAACCCGCGAGCGAAACAACACAAAAGCATGACGTCTGCGAGACCAGAAACATGCAGGGCGTGAGAGCTCGGCCGGGCCAAAACCATGCAGAGGATCACCCTGTCAGTCGCTGTCCTCCTACCACCCTCCGCGGCTCTGCAGGCGGCGGCGGACTCGGCGGCGCTCCTGCCCGCTGGCCGCTGCCTCCGCCCCACTCCGCCAACTTGGGCCTCGTCGAGGCCGCTCGCCGCGAGGAAGCCAGCGCGGCCTCCCTGGGCGGGGGCCGCAGAGGCCGCAGGCCCGTCGGCGGAGGCCTCGAGGGCCTGGGCCGGTGGCGCCTCCTGGGGTGCCGGCAAGCCCGGGGCTGAGGGGCCTCCTGCCCCTCTGGTTTGCCCGGCCCTGGCGCGGCAGCGCCCGGCCCGCTCGGGGCGCCCGAGCTCGCCGCAGCGCTCGTCGCGGCGCCTGCCGGAGCTGCCGCCGCCTCGCCCTCGCCCTGGAGGCCGAGCCAGGCGAGGTAGCGCTCCTGCGCGTCCTCGGGGACCAACCCCTGCTGCCGCAGCGGCGGTGCCTCGGCTCCTGGCACCCTCTTGCCACGCAGGCGCGGGGCTCCTCCAGGGTGCTGGCCCTCTCCCAGAGGCGCAGCTGGTTCTGGCCGCTCTTGTCGGGCGCCTTGCCTGGGCAGGGCTCCTTGAGCCTCGGCTTGCCCCCGCTGCGGCCGCCCAGCCGCATGTAGGCCCCGCAGCGCGTGCAGGCCAGCACCTCCATGCTGGTCTGCCGTGCTGGTCTGCCGTGCTGCTGTGGTCTGCTGTGCTCCTGTCGTCTGCCCGTGCTGGTCTCCCGGCTGCTGCGGCCTGCTGTGCTCCTGTGCTCCTGTTACCTTGCCTCTGTGTGGTCTCCCTTCGAGAGCACACAGAGGCAAGATACGTTCACGCCTCGTCTCGGTTCAAGGCCGTCGATCGCCAGGCCATTACAATTCGAACAATCATGCCTCGCGCCCTGGTTCAAACGGCCGCGACGTGTGGCGAGGCTCGGTTCAAACGGCCACACCTCGGTTCAGCCCGCCACGCCCGGATCAAACGACCACGCCGCTACGATTCGAACGGCCACGTCGCGCCCCGCCCCGTCTCGCCCGCCCAGCACACACCCTGCACACACGCTCGCACACATGCACAGAGCTGCACACAGCCGCACACACAGGCACACGCCCACAGGCACACGCACATACACGCACACGCTCTCTTTCGCTCACACACACACACACACACACACACGCACAGGCAACATACGTTCACGCAGACCGCAGGAGCACGGTAGACCAGCACGGCATAAAAGAGCAGTGCTGCGGACCACCTCGCACGGACGCACATGCACATACTCCACGCACGCGCACGCGCACGCGCAAACGCACGCACGCCACGACAGACCTGTGCGGCGCACATTTCACACACCTAGAAGGCAACAGCGACGCTTCCCGTTCTTGTCCGGTCAGGTTTCTGAAAAATGGTCGTTTCGTTCGAGACATCCTCAAACAATCGGCCCCAGAAGGGACTCCGAATCGGCATCGTCTCGGAATCGATCCTGGAGGGCTTTCGAACGGCCCAAAGAAGGCCCAAAAGACGCCCAGGAGGGTCCCAAGAGCGCACTAAGAGGACCACAAGAGACCCCCCATGGCGCTCCAGGAGGCTCCCGGACAGCTCACAATAACCCCAAGACGGCACAAGACGGGCCAAGAGGGCCCCAAGCGACTCCCTTGAGCGCCTGAGGAGGCCCCCAAACGGCCCAAATAGCCCCAAGACGGCCCAAGATAGCGTCGAGACGGCCCAAGAAGGCCCCCAAAGAACCCCACGACGCGCCCAGACAGCCCAAGAAGACCCCAAGAAAACCCACGATAGGACCCAAAAGGCCCCCAAGAAGCCCCCAACAGGCCCCAAGATAACCCCGCGCGGCGCCAGGAGCCCCCAGAGTAGCCCGATAGGATCACCAGGACCCTCTCCCGATTCAACGTCCTTCTCCAATTGCCTCTCACTGTCCTCCGTCGTCATCGTCGTCGTCGTCGTCATCGTCCTCCGCATTCCTCCTCGTACTCGCCCTCGTTCTCTTCGTCCTCGTCCTTGTGCTTCTCCTCCTCCTCCTCGTTGTCCTCATGCTCCTCCTCGCTATCCTCACGTTCTCCACGTCATCCTCGTCATCGACTCCTCGTCGCCCTCGCCTTCCTTTTTTTCTTCTTCGCCCAATACGCCTATTAGACTGAAGCGGCGCTTCCCGTTCTTGTCCGATCAGGTTCAGACGTTGCGACCTCGACGTCTAGGAATCGTGCTCTCGCATGCGACGTCCTCAAGTTTTTGCTCAGGAGTGGTGCTCTCGCCTGAGGCTTCTGCACGACTTACGAAGTTCGCTTCAATGCCCCGCCCGACCACTATGGCCCGCCCGCCCGGCCCGCTCATTAGGGTCCGCCCGCCCGACCCGCCCGTGAGGGTCGCCCGCCCGACCCGCCCTTTTAGGGTCCGCCCGCCCGACCCGCCCGTTAGCGTCCGCTCGCCAATCCTCTTGTTTCTCTTCTTCCTCCCCCCCCTGGTGCGTTAATTTTTCGTCTTCAACTATCCCATCTCCCTCTTGCCCCCCTCCCTTCTCGTTTCCTCCTGCCTTCCTCGCTGCTTCCCTTTTTCCTCTCTCCCTCCTCTTACTATTGTAGGGGCCGCACCAACTACACGTGGCAGGTAAGGAATATTTACCCCTCAGAGGGGGTTACGATCGAAGACGAAGACGGTGGGTATCGAGGGCTCGGGAGCATACATGTTGAATGACACGCCAGCACGAAGAGCGAACATTCTTCAAATGGTTGTCGTCGTCGTCGTCGTCGTCATCGTCGTCGTGACCGCGACACCCCCCGACCCACCCGCGACCCAACCCGCGACCCACCCCGCGACCCAGCCGCGACACATCCGCGACCGACCCGCGACCCACTCCGCACCCACCCCCTCACTTTTGTCCACACCTGCAGGATGCTGCAGCCTGTCTTTCGCCTGGGCTCCGGCCCGGAGGCCAGCACAGATCGGCCCGGCTCGAAAAGTGCCGCAGAGGGATGGGGTTTGGGGCCCCAGCCGCGATTGCTTGCGATGCTGCAACTTTTCCGCAGCGTCAGCTCCCAGGGGCGGCCGCTGCTAATAATGACAATAATGACGATAATGATGACGATAATGACGATAATGATGACGATAATGACGATAATGACGATAATGACGATAATGACGGATCCCAGGGGCGGCCGCTGCCAGCCCCTGCACCCTCGCCCGTGCACCCTCTCGTGTAGCGCGGCGGCTGCAGTGGGCACTAACGGCCCTCGGTGCCCCCTCGTCGCCGCCGCCGCCGCCGCCGTCGTCGCCGTCGCCGCCGCCGTCGTCGTCGTCGTCGTCGTCGTCGTCGTCGTCGTCGTCGTCGTCGTCGTCGCCTTCGTCGTCGTCGTCGTCGCCGCCGCCGCCGCCGCCGTCGCCGCCGCCGCCGTCGTCGTCGTCGTCGCCGTCGTCGTCGTCGTCGTCGTCGTCGTCGCCGCCGCCGCCGCCGCCGCCGCCGCCGTCGTCCACGTCTGCCGCCCGCCGCTGGCTGCGTGGGGGGGCCCGCGAGGGGCGCGCGCGCGCGTGCGCGCCCGCGGGCTCTGCAGGCGCTGGCCCTCGAGAGGCTGCTGCGCGCCCTCGCCGTGTGGGACCCCGAGGCGGCAGCGTCGGCCCGGCGCGCGGCCGGCCCCGCTCGTGGCCCGCCGTCGGCAGCCTGCAGGGCTCGATGGTCCTCGGGGCTCGATGCGGGGCTCGATGCACTTGGCTCGTGGAGGGCAATCAATGGAGAGGAAGCATGTTGTCAAATAATTTCCAGATGTCTAAAACATGTGTTTGACATGTTTAAAACATGTTAAAACAAATGTTTAGAACATTTAAATTCAATGATCGGACTGTTAGGGTGTCCACATTTTAAGCACATGTTAAATTCAATGGTCGGACTGTTAGGGTGTCCATCGTCGTGGCATCCACAACACTTGACAGGACCCTCGAGGAGCATCTCGAATCATCTTGTGGAAAGGATAGGCGCACGACGCGAAAAATACATGGGGAATGGACGTCTGAGCGATGGCGAGTGCAGGGCTCGATGCAGGGCTCGATGCAGGGCTCGATGTGTGTTTTGCCCCGTTCGGCTCCGCCGGCAGCACGAAGCTTCGCGTCGGCCCTCGTTTACACGGCCTGCGTCGTGTCGAAGGGCTTCGGTCGACAGGCACACGTGGGCGCTATTTAACGTACATTCCGAGGACCATCGGAGGGCCGAAGAGGGGACGGACAGGGCAGCGCCAGGTGGGCAAGGGCTCGCTGTTCGAGGTTTTCCCGCGTTCTCGTTGGGTCTCGGCGGTGTTCCAGCCGCGGGATACGATCCAGCAGCTGCGCCTCGCCGAGAGCGCTCTGGGGGTGCCCGGATTGTCCCGAACGGTCGCCAGGGAGCGGCGTTATGACCTGGAGGCCAGAGGCAACGTTATGTATCGCTCGGACGTGTGCATTTTTTCTCGGCGGGGATTACCAAGGAGCATCCTGGATCATCCTGCGAAAACACCACGCGCGAAGCCGAACAAAAAGCGCAGGGAATGGACGTCCGAGCGATGGCCAGTACTGCGTCGACCCCGAATCGCCTATTCGTCGTCGATGGGGGCCCGGCGGCCTGGCAGCCCGCCGCGAGCAGAATCCCGTCCAGGACGGAGACGTCCGTCCCGGGGGAGTGGTCGGGAGCTGCAGGGGCATAAGCTTTGGCGGCGCGCACAAGGGAGTAGGGGGAGGGGGGAAGGCTTCTTAGAAGGAGGCTGCTTCTTAGAAGGCGCTGGCATTACATCTACAAAGAAGGCCCGCGCCCGCCCATCGCCATCAGGGTCTGCCGCCGATCTGTCGGGTCGCCGATTCCAGCTCGACGCCCCCCCCCCCCGAGCTGGTCCCCCCCCTACCGGTAAGTCGGGCCTGACCCCTTCAGGGGGATTTTCGACGAAAAATAAAAAATACCCCAAAGATAGTCAAACAATACTCTAAAAATAGTCCAGGGACTATTTTTGGAGTATTTTTTTTGCCTTTTTGGAGTACTTTTTGGGTCTCTTTTATTTTTCGTCGAAAATCCCTCAGTAGGGGGACACGCCCGACATAACCCTACCGTCGGGGCGCTGAAGAAGGAAACCCTTTGCGTCGGGGAGGGGCTCCGTGCTCCCTGATTGTTTCGCAGTCTGCCTCAGGTTTCTCGTAGATCTTCGGTGGGACATCGAGGTTCAATTTGTGGAACGGTGGGGCCTCGTTCCTTATGTAGGGTTCCTTGGGTCAAAGCCCCGACTGTGTCGTTGCTCCCCATGGGCGGAAAGTGCGGAGGTGGTGATCGACAGCGCCCCTCTGCCGTTTCGGACTGGATTCGCCGCCAGCTCCGAGGCGCGCGTCGGCCACGTGACGGCGAGCGTCGTCTGCACAACAGCAGCCGCCGTCCGCTTCGGACGGCGTGTCCGTCGGGTGCTGTCCCCGCTTGCGCCGTCCACACTGGAAGCGCGCCGGCCGGGTGTCGAGAGCAGTGGTGCTGCCCCCGGGAGGGCTGCGGGGGGGGGCCCAAAGCTTCCTGGCGAGGCCCGGTCGGGGCCGATGGGGGCTGCAAGCTCGCCCTGGGGCTGGAGACGCCTGCGCCAGAGACGACGCTTCTTTCAAAAATCCTCTTGGGGTGGGGTGGGTGGGGAGGGGGCGAGATCTTTAGGAGCTTCACTGAGTAGCCGTGCGCCGCGCTATGACGCAACCTTTGCTGCTGCAACCTCTCCATCAACCCCCTGGATAAAAAAAAGTGCGGACCGCAGAGTTCGCGAAAGAGGGTTCGCAACGTCCCCATCACGCCACGGGGCCCCAGTACAAAGTTGCGGAGACCCGCCAGGGCGATTCTCCGGTGCTCCCATGCCCCCTTTAAATATTACAGTTGCCAAATCAGAAAAAGAAGTTGGAGAATCGCGATTCCGCCCAACGCTTCCTCCTAAAATGCTCTCCGGTTGCCTCCCCGACCAACCGGGGAATGTATCTTTGCAACCAGAGAGTCTCGATTCCGCCTAGGACTTCCTCCCAGAAATTTTTCTGAACCCGTTTCCAGCCACCAGAGAACAGCGGCTTCGCTTGAGACGTCCTCACAACCATGCTTGTGGACCGTATTTCTGCCGCCAGAGAATGTTGACTTCGCCTGGGACTTCCTCACAGTCGCACGCATTAGTTGCCGCATCCCACGCCGCCAGAGACTCGCGGTTTCGCGCGAGACTTCCTCCGCGTACTCGCGCCTGCACCGACGTACCGACGCAACGGATCCCTTCCATTTTTCCATTCCTGCCAAGTTCTGCCGTCAAACATTTCACGTGCCTGTAATTGTGCGCTGTCCAGACAAGCCAGATTCCAGAGCTGTCGCTCCTCCGAGCACGTCCGAGCCTGGCCCCAAGCGGTGATCGTCCATTCGGTTTGCGGGGTCGCCTTGGAGCCATCTTGGGGGGCCACCTGGGAGTCAACTTCGGGTCATGCAGTCCGCTGGGGAGCGGCCTTGCGTTCTCTGGGCCAAGACCGGTCGAGGAGCGAGGATTCAGGGACGTTCGAAGGTCAACGGTCCAAGATCGAGGGCCCATCAAAGGTCGAAGATCTGATTCTTGGATCTTGAACGGACCCCAGATCCTCGATAATCGAGGTTCCAGGTTCGGGGTTCCAGGGCCGTCCGAAGATGGAGGATGGACGATCGAGGATCGATGAGTGATCGAAGATCGAGGATCGAGGATCCAGGATCTGCCCTGGTTCTTGGACTTTCTGTGAAACCAGACCATCGATCATGCATGGGCTCTGGATTCTGCAGCCTTGGGGTTGTCGATCGGTCTTGGATCTGTCTTCGATCGGCCCCAGATACTCGATCTTGGATCCTCGATCTTACACCGTCGATTCCGGTTCGACCCCGAGTCTTCGTTCTTTGATCGGCCCTGGATCCCAAAACATCGGTGTCCGCTCGATCCTCGATCGTCGGACTGCGGCCTTTGGCCGGACGACGGTGGATGATCGATCTTCGACCGGCCCCAGATGCAGAAGTCTCGGCCTGCGGTCGACCTTGGATGTTTTGCTCGCGATCGTTCCTGCGTCCTCGATCCTGCACCTTCGATTCCTGGTGCGCCTCGGCTCTTCCATCCTCGCTCGAGCCTCGATCCTGGATGGTCCAGGAGCCGCCCTCTGCGACGGGTCCCGGGCCCTCAGGGTCGCTCGAAGGAGGAGAGTCGAGGATCGAGGGAGGGCCAGAGTTCCAGGATCGAGGATCGATCGACGATCGAGGATCGAGGATCGAGGATCAGGTTCGAGGACGATTGTTCGTGGGGCGATTGCTTCCTGAAGTGCCGATCCGCGTTTTTTCGATCCCGGAGGTGGTAGATGGCGACTCGCGCCACGCCGCGGGAGGAGGAGGCAGGCAGGGAGGTGGAGGTAGGGGGAGGGTTTGGGGGGGGAGGGGGAGGGGGAGGGTTTGGGGGGGAGGGGGAGAGGGGAGGGTTTGGGGGGGAGGGGGAGGTAGGGGAAGGGTTTGGGAGGGGGAGGGTTTGGGGAGGTAGGGGGAGGATTTTGGGGGGGAGGAGGGGGGGCGGATGGAGGCAGAGGAAAGGGAGGCGGTAAGGGGTGGGAGTGAGGGAGGGACGGAAGCGGGAGAGTGAGGGGGTGGAGAGGGGAGGGGAGGGAGGGAATGATCGGGGGCGGAAAAGAGAGGGGTGATGACTAGGGGGGGGTGGATATCATGGCGTGGGCCATGATACTTCCCCAGATTTCATGGCGCCCCTTCTTATTTCATTGCGTCCCTGGCCCCCCCGCTGGGCCGCGCACATGCCGCCGGTCATGATTTGCACCCCCCCCCCCTTGGACACCCCCCTCTTGGCCGCTCCCGAAATGAGGCGAATGGGGGAAGAATGAGGGAAAAGGGATGAAGGGCAGGGATGGGAGTTGGGGAGGAGGAGGCGCACGGGCGAAGGGAGAAGGTTGGAGGGAGGGCGGGATAAGGGGCGCAGGCGAGCGGGGGAGACGGGGGAGGCGGAGAGAACGACGCAGCGAGCGGGGGAGGGAGGCAGGGCCGAGGAAGCGCAAACACGGGTTCCGCTTCCTCCTCCTCCTCCTCCTCCTCCTCCTCCTCCTCCTCCCTCTCCTCCTCCTCCTCCTCCTCCCTCTCCTCCTCCTCCTCCTCCTCCTCCTCCTCCTCCTCCTCCTCCTCCTCCGTGGAGGGTGGAGTAAGGCGTACGGATCAACCACGGGTTCCGCTTCCGTGCAGCGTCGGCCTGCTCCGTGGCCACATCGGGCGGCATCGGCTTCTCTTTTTCGCGCCAGGTCCGCGGATCCCCGATCCATGTTAGCGCAAGCCCAGCAGAGGGGGTGAGAGAGGGGGGGGGATCGGGGAGGGGAGGAGGGAGACGAGGGGAGGGGCGGGGAGGGAGGGATAAGGATGGAGAGAGGGAGGGATGGGGAGAGGGAGGGGAAAAGGGGTGAGGAGATGGAGGAGGAAATACGGGCAGAGGAGGCGGGATTGTGAGGGAGACGATGGAGCATGCAGCCACGGGGGAGAGGGATGTGAGAGCGCGTAGAAAGGGATCGAGAAGAGGAGCAGCGATCGGCGAGGGTAGGAGAAATGGGGGATGAGGAGGGAAGGTGGAAAGGGCGACGAGCTTGCGAACGCCAGTGCCGAAGGAGGGGCGCCTGGGTGAGTTCCCAAATATCGGACCGTGAATTCTTTGGGACCTGGGAGATCCCTGGGTGGATGCGGAACGATGGGGCATTTGGCGGATGCGACCTGGGAACTTCACAGAGACCACCCGAGCATATGGGAAGGAACGTCCTTGCCCGAGAAGGTGGTTGAAGGACGCCCTTCGTGGTCGCCAGCAGCCGCGAACGAGGAACTATTCAGGTTTCCACATACATATATATAATTATAATTATATATAGACGCCCTTATTTTTCGCAGGAGTTCATGCGCCGATGCGTGAACGTACTGCAGCAAGGAGATGAGGGACGCCACAAGCATTGCCAGTGCATGCTGCGGGCCTGTGGAACGAGCCTGGTGCGGGATCCAGCCTCGAGTCCTCCATCCGTTGTCTCCGCCCTCCACCTCCCCCCTCCCCCTCGCTCCCCATCCCCCATTTATCTTCATCCCTCCTGTCTCCTGCATCCTTCTCACGTTATTTCCCATGTATCCCCACTAAAGCACTCGATGGTGTTAATGTCTCTCTCTCTCTCTCTCTCTATCTCTCTTTATCTCTCCACATATGTATACACATATGTCTGCCTCCCCTCTGTTGAAGATCCTCATCCCCCGCTATCTTTCCCACATGCCCTCCTTTCCCTGGCCCCTCTCCTCAACCCATCTCATCAGTACCCGTTCCAATATAACCTCCGCCGTCCTTAGCTGCGTAACGTTTTTGATGCTGTGTCCATCTCCATCTCTTTCTTTCTTTCTCTCTCTCTCTCTCGCGCGCTGCTTTCTTTTGTTGTTTCTCTCTCTCTCTGTCTCTCTATATCTCTTTCTCTCGCTCTCTCTCTCTCTCTCTCTCTCTCTATATATATAGAAATATATCGCTTTCTCTCTCTCTCTCTCTCGTTGTTGCTTTTGTTTTCTCTCTCTCTCTCTCTCTCTCGTCATACACACACACAAATATATATATATATATATATATATATCCCCATGGTCTCCATTCCCACCCCTTGGGTGCCCACCAGCTCCCCCTTTCGTTGCCTCCGCCCCGCCCCCTGGCCAACCCGTGCCCCTCCGAGCGGCCACCGGGTAGCTTCCCGCTGCCAGGTGGCCTACTGCCAGGGCATCAACTTCCTCGCCGCCTTCGCGCTCGCGGCCGCGAAGCGGGGGCCCCAGCGAGCCCCCCCCGCCCCGGGTACCTGTTTTCGGGCCGCCCGTTTCGGGACCTGGCCCGGTCCGCGCGGATTCCTCGGACCCGCGCCGAACCCCCCTTTGGCGGCGCGGCGCGCTCCGCGCGCCAGGGAGGGGGGCCCAGCGCCGATATCCGAGGATTCCGCGCGGAGCTTCGAGTTTTATGTTTATGTCGTTGTTCGTTCCCCTAACCTCGGGGACGGAAAAGAGGGGGGTGATGACTAGGGGAGGGTGGATATCATGGCGGGGGCCACGATATTTCCCCAGATTTCATGGCGCCTCTTCTTATTTCATTGCGTCCCTGGCCCCCCCGCTGGGCCGCGCACATGCCGCCGGTCATGATTTGCACCCCCCCCTCTTGGACACCCCCCTCTTGGCCGCTCCCGATAATCTACCTTTGCCCGGCTCCTTCCGTGCCGCAATTCATTTCGGGAGCGCGCCTCCCGATGTGACCTGGACCTGTCTCGCGGGTGCCCACCGACCAAACCAAAAGGTGTCCTTCGCAGGTCTGCGGGCAGCGTCGTGCGCAGGCCAGGGAGAAGGCAGGCCGCCCTCGATCGACTAGCACAGCATGTTGGATGTGTGACTATGGCCCTGCCCCCAAGTCAGCTGCCAGCCGTGCCAAGTTCAGCACGATTTCCCCAGCTCGGTTGACGCTGGCCCCGAACACCGGGAGATCACGTTGGCTAAAGAAGCCCCCGACATGTCCAATACGGGCGTGTGAGCGTTTACGGTGATATCACACTCCCTTCCCCCGTATCACAAAGTGTTGCGTGCTCGCCAGACTCGTCCAGTTTGACTTGTGAGCTGTAGTCCCGATCCACCTGCTGGTCCTAACTATGTATCACACTGGTGTGCCATCGGCATGGTTGTGGTTGCATGCGTGAACGTTCCTAAGATTACGGTTTGTGTGCAGAGTTGCATCACTGCTGCGCACAGAGGAGCACGGATATCACATACGATCAGCAACATGCGTAGTACTACCCATGCTAGCTATATCCACATGTGTGTTGACGGTCGTGGCCAGTGTAAACATAGGTCTACACTCATGTTTTAGTTTTTCATACGTGTATATACATCACAAGGCACAACGTGTGCAGATGCGTACGTGTCTCTCTCTCTCTCTCTCTCTCTCTCTCTCTATATATATATATAGATAAGGTATAAGTATACGCACAGGTATACCTACATACGCATATATATATATATGTACATATTATTGGGGCTCATCCCGCCACCGTGCCTGTGTTGTAGGTCGGAGTTGTCTGGAACGCCTGTATGGATCTTGTGGTAGACCTCTTGGGAGCCTCTTTGATTCGGGTTTGGGGTGTCTTGGGGGCCTCTCAGGACTCTCTTGGGGGCCTCCTGGAGCTTGTGGGGGGCTTCTTGGGGGCTTGTTGGCGGTCTCGGTAGCCATTTTGGGGCGAAGGGCTCGGAATGTCGGTTCGTGTCCCCCCTTCTGAGGCCGCTCTTGGGCCCCCTTGGGGCCCAAGTGGACCGTCAGGGGGGCCTCTTGGGACGTATTGGGGCCATCTTGGGCCGTCAGGTGGCATCTTGGAGGCCCCTTGGGGAGATCTTATGGACTTCTTGGGCCGTCTTGGAGTGTGGAAAGCCCGAAAGGCGAACGCATCGAAATCCTTCAAAAACTCACGGGAAATCAGCGGTTTTGGCGTCTCGGGGCCCTTTTGGGACGCTTTGTGGAGCTTTCTCGGGGCGTCTTCAGGGCATCTTAGGCTGTCAGTGGGCCATCTTGGGCGTCTTAGAGCGATCTTTGGGCGACCTGGGGCCATCCTGGGCCGTCTTGGGGGCCTCCTGGGGCCCTCTTGGCCCGTTTGGGGACCCTCTTGCTTTTGGAAAAGTCACGCGACCGACCCCAGGAGCGCCGAAGAGCGCCCAGAATATTTGGAATGTTGGACCCTCGGCCCTTGTTAGAACATGAACAGTGTTCAATACAGAGAACTCGGCGGGACCTGAGGACACTTAAACTCGTGCCCCAGGGCACGGTGGTGGATATATAATATGTAAAATACATGTGCGCGCGCACACACACACGCCAGTATGCGTGTGTGCATATATATATATATATATATATATACATATATACATACATATATATATGTATGGGTGTAGTTTCATAAATCAATTTTGGCCACAAGTGGCGGAAGCCGAATCTTCAGCATCGAGACTATCGCAACGATTGTCCAGTTTCGTGGCCGTGAATATTTCGCTTCAACAGGAGATTATGCTTGAAGTCTGCAAGGAGATATTCTGAAAGTACGGATCGCCGAGCGAGTCGGAGAGAGGGGGGGACACAGGGAGAGGGACGAGAGAGAGAGAGAGAAAGAGACAGAGCGAGAGGGGGATTTAAGGGATAGAGAGAGAGGGAGAGAGAAAGAGAGAGAGAGAGAGAGAAACCCCGCACACGAAAGCTATGGGCTGCGATGATCCACCAGTCACGGGCCAGAGGATGAGGAGGAAGAGGAGGGGCAGGACGGGGAGGAGCGATAAGGGAGGGATGGAGGAAGGCTGAGGAGGAGGAGGAAGAGGACAAGGAGGAGGACAACGAGGATGAGTGCAGAGGACAAGTGAGGAGTGACGACTTGACGGGGTGCCTTAACGACGTTAGTGGGCCCACGTAGGCTCAAGACGGACCGTGGGTAAGACCGAGGACATCCCCCAAGGATTTCTAGGGGGATGGGGTTGGCTTCGTAGGTGGGCTATGTGTCCACCGTGGGCTGAGGGCGTACACGATTCCCAGCGTAACAAAGTAGATCCCAGGTGGCAGAACACCCTATAGAGCTTCTTAGAGGACTACAGAGAGCACTACAAACGATATTGTGCCGTGATATGATGTAACTTTTATCTGTATCTAGCTGCCTACGGCAAGTCCCGCCACCGTGCCTGCGTTGTGGGTTTTAAGCTTAGTGGATGTTCGTTGGAATCTCGCTGGGGCCTCTTTGGGGCCGTTTTGGGGCCTCTTGAGGGCCTCTTGGGGACTCTTGGGCGCCTCTTGGGGCCTCCTGGGGGGGGGGGGGCCTTGGGGCGGAAGGCTCGGATTTTCGGTTCGTGTTCCCTCTTTGGGCCCCCTTTTGGGGCCGTCTTGGGGCCCTCTTGGGCCGTCTTGGGCGCCCCTTGGGCTGTCTTTGGGGCGCTCTTTGGCCCTTGGGCCTTCTTGGAGGCCTCTTGGGCAGTTTTGGGGTAGTCTTGGGGGCCTCTCGGGCCGTGTTGGAGCGTCGGAAAGCCGAAAAGGCGAGACCGCCAACATCTTCCAATAACGAAAGGAAAGTCACAGATTTTTGCCTTTGGGGGCCCTCTTGGGAGACCTCTCTGGAGGCCTCATGGGGCGCCTTGGAATTTTCTTGCGCCATCTTGAGGCCATCTTGGGTGTCTTCGAGCGGTCGTTCGGCGACTCGAGGCCCTCTTGGACCGTCTTGGGAGCCTCCTGAGTTGTCATGGAAGCTATGGAGAGGAGCATGGCCGGTGCATGTGACGAGGCATGGCCGGTGCATGCGACGAGGTGCGGTCTGGAGGGGGGGGACTCCTTAGAAGATTACAAGAGCCCTACCAGACAGCACTTGTCAGTCTAGCACGCCTCAACGAGCCAGGGGGCACGGTGGCGGATGGGCAGTACTGTCTCCTGTGGCCCTGACAGGGCCTGATCTGGCCCTGATGGTATGATTTGTGTCTTCACACGCTTTGTGAGCCCAGCGTCAATCCGACCTGTGGATTGATACCAACTGCAGATACGCCCGACCAGGCCCCGGCACGAGCCCTGGTCCATACTCTTGTGCGTCGAGCACTTCTTTGACTGATGTTACAAATCATGCTGAAATAACAACGTGCTGGCAACTTGCGCGCGTAGACAACAATATTAAGGACACTTGTTTTTTGGCAAGTAAACAACAAAGTCATGAGACACATGCGAATCACCATTTGGGTGTTCCCAACACAATACCATGACTCCTGTCACCTACTCTGCACGAGCGCGCCAACGCTCATCAATGCCATTATCCTGATGGGCGCATGAGGTCATCAACTTGCCCAGCCCCCTGAGGGGAATCACAAACAAGTGGATGAAATCCACAACATTTGGACAAGAGTTGTAAGATTCGGTTGTATTGGGGAGACGGAGTTGTTCAGGCGAGATGGGGCCTGAAGATGTTTGAAGGAGTGCAGCTTCTTGATAGAGTGGGTGGGTAGGCATGGTCGCGTTCCGAAACAAGTCGATTCAGTTAGTGCGACATGAGCCAAGCCAGACCGGATCCAGACTGGACTATGACTAGATCGGGCCCGGGCATTGAGTAATGAGTTTGGATCCGATTGTTGGAACCCACGTTCATGATGAATGGGTTGCCCATAACTCGCCACCCCCAGGGTCGAGTTTTTTTGTCCGCTTTTGGAATTCCGAAATATTGGAAACCAATTGCTGATCCGATAATTGCCATTTCTCCAATGGTTTATAGGTTGCCCATGATTCGGCTCCATGGGGGTCGACCCTCGGGTTTCCCGAATTCAATGCCCGAGGGTTCCTGGATGTCTTGAGTTTTGTGGGCGCCCTTGGGGGGGTGGCTTATGGGAAACCCAATCGACCATCGGAGAATGGCAATTCTCCGAGGTCGCGTGGGTTTCCCATAACTTGGCCCACCAAGGGTCGAACCTCGGATTCCCCGAGATTCAAGGCCAGAGTCCTTCAGTTTCTTGAACTGTGCGGGCGCCCTCGGGGGGGCGACATGCGGGGTGATCTTTATGACAGTGACAGTTCTCAGAGGATTCACGGGTTTCCCAGAATTCGCTCCCCCCCTTTCCGAGGGTCGAAGCGTCGGCTTCCCGAGGTTGGAATCTCGACCTGCGGGAAACCCACAGACCGTCAGAAAATCATCATCCTCTGCATGTCTGCGATTTTCTCTCGTGGTTCGGGGCTCGGAAGGAGAATGTTGGAAGCTCGAGGGTCGATCTTCCGAGAGCTGAATGATGAGAAACCCATCGGCCTTCGGAGAATGGCAGTTATCCGAAGGCTTGCGGGCTTCGAACGATGCGCACATCTGAGGGCGCCCGCGAAATGTAGGGGCCCGAGACCCTTGGACATCGAGTTTCGGGAAAGCCGAGGGTCGGCCCTCTGGGGCGCGAATCATGGGCAACCCATCGATCTTCAGAGAATCCGAAAGGGCTTCGCCCCCTGCCGCCGGCCCCCTCTCTCGGAGAATGGGCCATGGAAGAGCTAAGTCATGAGGCCTTGGCGCTGTCGTGAAGCAGTATCGAAACTTCATGCGAAGCCGAGTCGCAATCAGCAAAACCAACTGATCACAAGAGGGGTTACCACACCTGGCGATTGGTAAGACGTGTATGGTTTAAGGGCTTGGTTACCACACCTTGCGATGAAAGGGCCGAGGGAGTTCTCGCAGTTTGGGTTACCACGCCTTGCGATGGATGTGCGTGATGGGTTCGAATTTCAGAAATGTGGCAAATCCCCTGTGTTTTTGGACCCTGACCCCGCGGATCTGCGTAAGGGGTGGCACCGAATTTCAGAAATGTGGCAAATCCCCTGTGTTTTTGGACCCTGACCCCGCGGATCTGCGTGAGGGGTGGCACCGAATTTCAGAAATGTGGCAAATCCCCTGTGTTTTTGGACCCTGACCCCGCGGATCTGCGTGAGGGGTGGCACCGAATTTCAGAAATGTGGCAAATCCCCTGTGTTTTTGGACCCTGACCCCGCGGATCTGCGTGAGGGGTGGCACCGAATTTCAGAAATGTGGCAAATCCCTGTGTTTTTGGACCCTGACCCCGCGGATCTGCGTGAGGGGTGTCGATTTCGAGCCCCCCCAGCAATTCAGACAACGCGCCCAGGAGACGCTAAAAATCCCGTTTGGGCCTCCCCCCCCCTCGCGCGGTCAATCAACTAGTTACAGTAACCAGCAAGAAGTCAACTAGTTACAGTAACCAGCAAGAAGCAGAACTGTAACACTGGAAACTACAAACTACAACTGGTACAGGAAACTGCGAATCACGCGCCTCGCAGCCTGGTGGCCCCACAAGGGGGCCGGCGGATTGCAGCACGCCCATGGCTTGTTGCTTTTAATTCGAAGCTTCAAATGTCGGGAGAATGAAGAGTAGATGCGAACCGATGTGTTTTTGTTGCTCTGCCCGAGCGCCCTGGCTGGAGGGCACCGTACTGTGAATGCAATGCATGTGTTGTTTGCCTTTGCTCCCTGCTCTTCGTCCTCAGGCCAATTGGCTGTGAACGCTTGAAGTCAGACTTTTACCGCCTTCGCGCCAGACGGCGTTTGGCCAGAGCAGTGCAGTGCAGGGAAGTCGACCCTCGCAGGGGCGAAGTATGGGGAGCCCGTCGACCAAAGGAGAATGGCAATTTTCCGAGGGTCTATGCGTGTACCATAATTCGGCCCCCCAACGGCCCCCGCGTAATTCAGGAAACCCCGACACCATCAGACATCAAATTTCTGGAAAGCCGAGAGTCGCCCCCTCGAGGGTCGACACGAGGGTTGCCCTAAGTCCGAGCGTCGAAATACGTGAAACCCACAGACCTTCGGAGAGTGGCAATTTTCCCATGGTCTTTGGGATCCCCGAGGTTTAAGAGTCCAGCGTCAAGAAGCCGGAGCTTAGGGGGGCTTCGGACGAGGCTAGGGTAAGGCAGCCTTCCAGGTGTTGGGTTCTCCGCTATTCCGAATCATGGGTTTCCCATCTTTCGGCATTCTGGGAAGCCCGCACCCGGACGGCACGGGCCTCTTCCGATGCCAAGGTTTCGACGAGCCCGCCGCCCGGGGCTCTCGAAGGGCACTGGAGCTCCGCTTTCTCCTCCTCGTCCTCGTCCTCGTCCTCCTCGTCCTCCTTGTCCTCCTCGTCCTCCTCCTCCTCCTCCTCCTCCTCCTCCTCCTCCTCCTCCTCCTCCTCCTCCTACTCCTCCTCCTCCTCCTCCTCCTCCTCCTCCTCCTCCTCCTCCTCCTTCCCTCCTCTTCGTCTGCTTCTTCCGCCTGCGTCCTCCTCCTCCTCCTGCCCGCCTCGCCTCGGGTGGCGGCCTCCGGGCCCCGCGTCCGCCCGCAAGCCATGCCGAGGCTCGCGCCGGGCTCGCGCCAGCCCTGCCCGGGCCGCGGCGCTGCGTCGCACGGCGTGGCCCCCGCGGGGGCCTCGTGCGGCCCCGATCCGATCGCCGGGCCGACGAGGAGGAGCAGGAGGAGGAGGAGGAGGAGGAGGAGGAGGAGGAGGAGGAGGAGGAGGAGGAGGAGGAGGAGGGGATCCGATCGCCGGGCCGAGGAGGGGATCCGATCGCCGGGCCGAGGCTCGTACGGAGAGGTCTGGAGGCTCCAGAGGTATCCTACACGCTGGTTTCAGCCAGTCTCTCTGGGGAGTTTCGCTCCTCCAGCCTGGGCATCCTTTCGCCCAGTTTGGACGTTGCTGCGCTTTGGGGGCCTCTGCGGGATGCGGGCCGAGAGGATGGGAGAGGTGCAAAGAGGGAGGAAGATGACGAAGACGACGACGTCGAACCACGACGACGACGAAAAATCACGACGACGCGACGACGACAAACCACGACGACGACGACGAACCACTCCGCGCCCACAGGGGGAGAGGGGGGGGAGCACCAGCACCCACCACCGCGCCACGCCCACCGGGGGGGTGGGGGGGGGGCGATCCCAGTCGCGAGGCCGTCGCGAGGCTCACGGGCGTGCCCATCCAGCGGGCGGGGGGGCCACGATCTTCGTGAGGGGTGTGCCGAAATGGCCCGGGGCCGCCATGCGAACGCTGCCACTGGGGCCTTCGGTGGAGCTCCCTATGGGGCCACGACCTCGTGAGGGGTGTGCCGAAATGGCCCGAGGCCGCCATGCGAACGCGGCCACTGGGGCCTTCGGTGGAGGGGCGGGGGGGGGGGGCGATCCCCGTAGCATTGGGGAGAGCGGGTGCGGAGCCCTGGATCATGTATGCCCACCTGGCCCGACCGAGGGGGCGTATGCACCGCTCCTGGGCCCGGGGATGGCCTTGGCCAGCGGCGGTGGGCATCTGCACCGATGCCATCGCCCCGCGCGGCGCAGCTGGAGAGGCCTCACGCTTGCTGGCTTGGGCTGCGTGGCCCATGGCGGACAGACTTTGCACTCCGCGTCCGTGCGCATCCTGAGCCCCTCTCCCCGCGGCCGCCCGCTCTTCCTTCCTCCCCTCCTCTTGCACGGTTGCCGATTCGCTAGAACGGTGGCCCCGCTTAGTTACTGGGGGGGGTCCAACAAGTTGTGCGACAAAGCTTCTCTGTGGGGGGGCCTAGATCGAAACGTCAAACGATACTTCTGGGTGGGTCCGGATGTTGGCGCAGCTGCGCCGCTCTTGGGGGGGGGTCCAAGACGAGCCGTCAAACACTTCTCTGACCCCCCCCCCACTATTCCCAGACCCCTGACGTCATGATTTTTTCATCACGTCGACCCCCCGAGGTCTCTACCCAATCCCCGGGACCGGTTTTTCGTCCTGAGTTGTTTTTGACGGTCCCGAGGGCCGGTAAGGGCCCCCAGAGGCCAAAAATAGTGAAAAACCTCCCGTCGTGATTTTTTCATATCTCGAGGGGGTCTGGGTTGTGAGATGGAGAGTAGCCCAGCCGCCAGCGCAGACGGCCCCTGCCCAGCCGCCGACCACAGCATGTGCGCACCCTGTTCCTGCGCGCTGGGCGGGCCGAGGGCGGGCCGGGGAGCGCCCAAGGCGCTGGCGCGCGTCCAGGCGTTGCCTCCCTGCGCCTCCTTCCTCCGCCTCCTCCGCCTCCGCCTCCTCCGCCTCCTCCGCCTACTCCTCCTCCTCCTCCTCCTCTCCTCCTCCTCCCCCTCCTCCTCCTCTTCCTCCTCCTCCTCTTCCTCCTCCTCTTCCTCCTCCTCCTCCTCTCTCTCTCTCGTGCTATAGGCGATTGGTTCAAGCAAAATCTCCTAAATCATAAAAAATCAGTGCAGAGGGAGGGACGACGACGCAGCCAGGGCCCCCACCTCTTTGCCCTATTGGGCACGTGACCATCACAATACGGGGCCATCCCCCAGACACCCATATTCACAGTGGAGGTCACAATGCAAGACACAAGCGAGAGGACAACATCAGAGGGAAGCGCATCTGCCCACATGCCTCCCTCCCCCTCACAGTCTCCAAATTCAATCAAAGCAGTGTCGACACCATTCGCCAGCACCGCTTGCTGGAGCACTGCACCGTCAGGCCTACTGAACGGGCGTAAAATATAGTCATGCTGTCCTGTCGCTTCGCCCACTGGGTGGACAATGAGGCCCAAGGGGAGGGGAGCGGAACAGGGATGAAACGGTGGGCGAGAATGAAGGGGATGCGGGCATGAGCAGCAGCGTACATCAAGGCTTCCGACATCCTCCACAAGTTACTGGCTTCTCTCACATCTCCCTGCTCCTTCACAGTGAGAGCCGCCAATCCCTGAGGTCGGGAAACAAATCTGATCGGACGAAAAAGACCACCTCCTCTCTCTTGACTATACCGACGGGCATCCCAAGTTCCAACCGGGGGGCAGCAGCAATTCCCACAACTTCCTGATCCAACACGCGGCGGCACCAGTGCCAAATTTCTCCATCATCAAACTCCTCAATCGCACAACAAGGGGAGCCATGTGGTGCGCGTCAGCGTGATATCGAAGAAGGCTCTCGGCACGGGAGTCATCAACATCCTTGCCCTCAACCACGAGCCACACAGGGGACTTAGAGGCTCAACAAAAACGGTCGAAAACCAAGAAGCGGGCGGAGGTGGGGGGTATCCGCAATCGAGACAGCCACATATAAAAGCTGGGGGTCGAGGTGAGGGTCATCCCCCGCCTTCACGGGTGCCGAGGGGGGGGACCAAAGGTCTTCTTATGGGCAGGGCGGGGCCCCATGGATCGATTGTTTTAGTGCAGTCTGGTCTGACCCCTGGTCTCCTCCGTGATGGGTGCACAAGATATGCTACTATTAAGCCACGTGCGCATGCACGCAGGCACCCTCCTGAGGTGTTTGATCAAACGGGATCGGGTATGGAACTCCGTCATACAAACCTGGCAGCAAGAGCCATCAGTACATTGTTCGGGATCCTTCTTGCAAGGATGCATAATGGTCATATGGGCTCGAAGGGCTCGCACACGTGTGGTGTGAAACCCGCATTCATAACATGGGCAGTGGAAAAGGGCAGCAGCATGAGTAGGACGAAGGACTTCACAATTATAGTCCATTGTAAGACCTTTAGTCATGTCCCACATACGACGCTCGTGTTCCTCATTTTCAAACCTCTCATTGCTCTCAGCCATCAGTCTCTAGGCAACAGTCACCACAAGAGCTCGAAGCTTCGCCTGCCGCTGGCGAGCAAACAACATCCACGCGTGAAAGACACTTATTTTGGCACTTCCCCTTTCCTCACATATCGCATCATCCACCGAAAATCGCTCTGGAGTCCTTGGGCCCAGCTGTTCTTGTGGGTTCCTCCTCCTCCTCCTCCTCCTCCTCCTCCTCCTCCTCCTCCCCCAACCGGCTTTCTTTGGTGTGAATGATGGCGTTGGCATCCTTGTCTCCTGCACCCGATGCTGCTACTACACAAGTGGTGGCCAAGTCAGGATCCTACGCAAGGCATGTGTCGGACCGCCCAACCCCGTAGCAAAAGGTGATCATGGTAGACGCTACGCGTGGTCGCAAATCACGAATGGGAGGCACCCCAAGAGTAGCGCCCCATTGCAATCTGGGCCGCTGGTGGATGACTCCGCCTGGTCTGGGACGGCCTTGTTTGTTTCTTTATTACCTTGGGTGGGTGCAGTGGCCCGCCCTCCTCCTGGCTCTGGAAGGCGGAGGTGGGCCCTTGTGGCTCCGTCGTCTAGGTGCTGGTGGGAGGTGTGGGTGTCTCTCGCACGCTGCCCCCATGCCTCCTGCAGCTGCTTCTTGCACAGCGCAGTCTCGTCCAGGTGGCTGGCACTCCTCGGCGGTTGATGTTGACTCCTCCTCCTCCTCCTCCTCCTCCTCCTCCTCCTCCTCCTCCTCCTCCTCCTCCTCCTCCCCTTCATTCTCATTCCAACGCTGCGGACGGCCGTCGAGCGCTTCGGGGAGGAGCCCGCCGCAGGCGCTGTCGCGGCGCACGGCGGAGGGCGGCGGCCAGTTGTAAGGCCATCGGCGGCAGCAGCGAGCAGCAGCCGCCAAAAGACGTTCGCTCGGCACTCGGACGGAGGATGAGAGACAAGAGGTCGGTGAATGTTCGCTCGATAGAGGATCGGAGGAGGAGGAGGAGGAGGAGGAGGAGGAGGAGGAGGAGGGGGAGGAGGAAAGGGCGACCCCTGAGGCAAGGGGTGCGCCTCAGCGCTCGGATTCGGCGTTGCGACCAGGGCTAACACCGATTCCGCCTCGCACGGCTCTCGCTTCGTGGAATGCTGTGCCCTCCGACGGGGGCTAAACCATTGCTCTACGCTCTGGGGGGGGGTACGGGTCCAAGGGCCAGAAGTCGGACCAGGCATTCCCTGGGCGAAGTTTGCCGACGGGATCCTCGGACCACGAACGCTTCCCCCCCAGAGCCTGATTAAACATCGTGCTGCCTCTAACTCGGGCCTGGTCTCACGGCGGTCGCCCACCTCTGGCAGGTTCGCCGCCAGAAGTGAGCGATCCTCCATCCCTGTCGGGCCCAGCTCACTCTTCCTGACCTCCAGCATCTGGCAGGCTGCAAGACCTCGAAACCCTCCCACCTCGCCGCGCTGCCTCACGTTCTGGCTCCCCTCCAGCATCGCGGGAATGCCCATTGAGCGCGGCGTGGCCAGCCAGCTGGATGCCGCTCCTCACGGCATCGTTCTGGTTCCTGATGCTGCCCTTGACCCTCGGCTTGGCGATCCAGCTGCTGTCCGACGCCATCGGCGTCTTCACGATGATTGCTGCAGCCATGCGCCTTTGTCAACCTCCCGGCGCCACCTCTCCACATTCTCAGTGTCCGGCTCGGCGGTGGCGATGACGACGTTGGTGCATTCCAGCTCTGTGCCCTCCACGTTCTGGAATTCCCTCTCCGCAGCCTCTCCTCCTCCTCCTCCTCCTCCTCCTCCTCCTCTTCTTCCTCCTCCTCCTCCTCCTCCTCCTCCTCCTCCTCCTCCTCCTCCTCCCCCTCCTCCTCCCCCTCCCCCTCCTCCTCCTCTCCTCCTCTCCTTCCTCCTCCTCCTCCTCCTCCTCCTCCTCCTCCTCCTCCTCCTCCTCCTCTCCTCCCTCCTCCTCCCCCTCCCCCTCCTCCTCCCCCTCCCCCTCCTCCTCTTCCTCCTCGCCCCTCGCGCCCGCGGAGCTGCCGAGGCTGCGGGCGGCGCGGCGGCTCCGTCGAGCTGCCTCGGCGACAGGGGTCGGCGGGAGCTTCAATGGCCTCATGCGGCTGGAGGAACAGAATTTTTGCATCAACAGCGATCCGACGACAAAGTACCGAATTCCCCCCCTCCACCCCCCGGCCTCAATGTTGGAATGCGTTGCGACCGAGATCTTGGGTTCCAATTTGTTCCAGCCTCTCATCTCCAGGAGCAACTGCTCAATGAGAAGGCCGCGGGGGGGGGGTACGGGGGGGGGGTGTATTCGAAGGGCTCCCCCGACTCTTGATGCAAAGTTGTTTCCTTCAACGGTACCCCCGCTGAAGCCCACAGCCCTCCTCGAGGTCAAGCGCAAGCTTTTATCCAACCCCGTCGCCCCCGACCGAAGTTCGATGCTGATCGACGCGCGCAGCGCGGCCCGCGGGGTCCAGCAGCAAAACAAACATGCAGTCGCTAGTTTCGGCGCGAAAATTGGCACTGAGAGTCCAGGGGCACCACCACGCCACGGGAAGAAAACTTGCGTTTCAGGGCTGGACCTAAACGATGTTTCGGCGATTTCGTGGGCCGTTTTCGTTTCGATTTCGTTTTGCGGTAAAAGGAGAATCGAAGACAAAACGAGGGACAACGAAAACATAACGAAAACGAAAAACATCGGTTAGGTTCAGCCCCGTTGCGGTTGAGGCCGAGGAGGGATGTATGAGCAGCTCAGACGACGACACGGGAGCACGCCCCGACGCCACGCACATCCCAGGGCGCGGAAACCAGAATGCAAAGAGCAGGTGCTACGGAGTGGAGCCTGCAAAGCAACGAGCCAGAAGGAAGCGGCGGAACGGGTAAGGGGTGCTGAGGCAGGCGAGGCGGGAAACGAGCGAGCGTCTATGCGTGACGAAGGCTGCCAGGTGCGCAAGGCGCAGCGATCCACGACACAAAGCTTGGCAGCCACGATACATAAATACAGCCAAGGGGCAATGAGCAGTGAACATGGAGCAACGGACAAAGAACGTGGATCAGGGAGCGATGCGGCCGTTGCCGTCGAGCAAGCAGAAGAGGTACACGTTATCGAGGAGTAACAAGTGAAGAACACGAGCTCTGGATAGGGACGCCACGAGGAAGGGTAACACATACGATCTAAGCCCCCCCTGCACAGAGAAACAAGCGATGGTTACGTCGAGAAGGGAGTGGAGTGACGAACCCGCAGTAACAAGCAAAGTGTAAGTAATATCGGGCAGGGATGACGGCACATGATTATGAAGCAAGAAGTAGAAGTCGGAATTATTGGAAGGCGATTGCAGCGACGTCGCAAAGTTAGATCATGCAGTCGCGGGAAGCATGCATTGAAACGCGGATGACGCCAGCGCTCGGATTCCAAACAGTTGATTCGCCGAAGTTCTGGAACTCAATGTCATCGGAATTGCATGCGTACGGGATTTCATGCGTGTTAAATGTCATTTAGCAGGAACCTCATGTGTGTGGCACTACCGCGTATAAGTGGTGAAGCGGCGTGGAATGAGAGAGGGGGGAGAGAGAGAGAGAGAGGGAGAGAGAGAGAGAGAGAAAGAGAGAGACAGAGAGATATAGAGAAATATATAAAGAGAGAGAGAGAGGGGGGGAGAGAGAGAGAGAGAGAAAGAACAGCAACAACTATTAATTCTGCTGGATGTGATGTGTGCTCATGCGCGTGTGGAACCTCATATGTGCGTGGGCCTGGATGCGTGTGGAAACTCATGCGTATGGAGTTTCGTGTGTGTGTGTGAGTTTGTGTGTGCGGGTGCGTGTGCGTGTCTGTGTGTTTGTGTGTGGATGTGAGTTTCTGTGTGTGGGCGCGTCATTTCGATTTGCATGTGGATTCGCATTTCGAATATCATTTTCATGTGCATTTCGCTTTTCATGTGGAAATGTCGACGTGCATGGCAAATGCATTTCGTTTCGCGTTCCGATCGCGTTGCGTTGTGCATATCGATTTGCATTTCGATTGCAATGCCGTTGTGCGTTTCGATGATTCATTTGATGTGAATGCCTAGCTGCATGCCCAAATGCATCTCAAATTCCATTTCGACTGCTACAATATGTGGATATATACTTGCATGTCGAAGTGTAACTTGATTTGCATTTCGAATTACATATCGATGTGAATGTGTTTCGCCTTTTGACGTGCCTGTCCATTTGCATTTCTACTTGCATATCGCTGTGCATTCCCATCTGCACTGCGATTGCAAGTGCAATTGAAATTCGAATTGCATGCCCCACAATGGAAGAACCTGCGGGACGACCACAGGACAACCACAAAAACAATCACGGGAGAACCACGGGACAACCCACGGGACAACCACGAGGCAATTACGTGACTACCACGGGATATGCACGGATCAGCCCACGGGACAACCCACTAGTACTACCCCGCGCGGCACCGCGAGAGGGACGGCAGGCCTTTGTTGCCCGACCTGGCCTTCTCCCAGCAGCAAAGTCTTGGTATCGCTCGGACGTGTGCACTTTTTCTCGGCGGGGATTACTAAGGAGCATCCTGGATCATCCTGCGAAAAAGCCACGCACGAAACCGACAAAAAACACAGGGAATGGACGTCCGAGCGACGGGGAGAAGTATGGGAGCCTTGCATTCCGTCTTACTTCCGTGTTCAGCGTCGACTAGTGTCGAGTAGCGTCTGGTACGCAATGAGGTAGCGCCGATTTAGAGTCGATTGGCGTCGGTCAGCGTCGACTAGCGTCGATTTAGCGTCTATCACCGTCGATTGGCGTCGAGTTGTGTCGATTACCGTCGGCCAGCGAGATGGTAGGGGAGGCTCGCATGAGTTGCGACCGAACCTTCTGCAGCCAACACACCTTTGCCCTCGCGCAGCTTCCTCGTGGGGAGCCCCCGGGGGGTGCGAGCGTGCCAAGTGACCGGATCCACTCGGAGAGGTGGAGTGTCTGTCGGCGGTGCGAGGCGTGAGGTGAGAGACCCCGCCCAGGCCACTCCCCCCCACCGACGCACCACCTTGGCTTCGGAGCGGGTTGGGCTAGGATGCGCACAGCACTCACCACGCCCTCTCCCCGCCGCGGTTCGGGAAGGACGCCCACACTCCCCTCACACCACCGCCCTGGTGGTGTGAGGGGAGACGAACCGCGAAACCGACCTCCCCGTTGGGTCACTGCGCTCTCACGCCTGTGGTGTCCAATCACGCTTCTTGGGGGTGCGCACCCGCGGCGGGACGGCGGCCAATTTTTGAAGGGAATCACGCCTGCTGGTGCAGCTCACGCTGGCATTGCGATCTTTCGTGGGTGCGACACTCCTGCGCTTGATCATGGCCCCGACTTCCATTATGTGGTGTTTCCTTGGTCGGAGCGACGAGTGGTTGGCGAAACCCTGCTGCACTTGCTGTTCCTGGCCATAAGATTGTGGACGACGATCAGTGGAGAGGAAGCATGTCGCCAAATAATTTCCAGATGTCCACAACATGTTTAAAACATGAAACAGGCATGCTTTAAACATCGTAAGGACATTTTCAAACATTTTAAGCACACTTTTAACTCGATGATAGGATTGTTAGGGTGTCCATTGTCATGGCATCCACAACCATAAGGATATGGACTTGGGAAGTTCTTTCGAGCACAGGCGCGGCCTCCCTTTGTACTCGCTGTGCGCTCTCTGTGCGCCGCGTCGGTCGACTGGAAGCCGACACCCGACACCATTTTGACTTGGGCGTTTGCCAACTTTGGCAGGGATAGGGGAGCGCTTAGACCTGTGAGCAGAGCCAGGGAGTGGGCATGTTGAATGCTGCAGCCTTGATTGCCACCGAAGAGACCGCCCAGCATTGGTGAAAGCTTTAGGCAAGTTCTTCCGTGCACAAGCGCGACCTCCACTTGTACTGGCTGCGCACTCGATGCGCGCCGTGTCAGTCGACTGGAAGCCGACACCCGATACCATGCTGGTCAAGGCGTTTGCCAACTTTGGCTGGGATGGGGAGCGCTTAGACCTGTGAGCAGAGCCAGGGAGTGGGCATTTTGAGTACTGCAGCCATGCATGCCACCGAAGAGACCTCCCAGAACTGGTGAAATCTTTAGGCAAGTTCTTTCGAGCGCAGAAGCGACCTCCCTTTCTTGTACTGGCTGATTGCTCGCTGTGCGCCGTGTCAGTCGACTGGAAACCGATACCATTTTGATCTGGGCGTTTGCCAGCCTTGGCAGGAATGGGGAGCGCTTGGACCTGAGAGCAGAGCTAGGGAGGGGGGTATCTTGACTGCTGGCGCCTCGACTGCCAACAAAAACATCGCCCGTCACTACTTTCTTTGGCCAGTTCTTTCGAGCACAGACTTGGACTCCCGTTGTACTGGCTGTGCGCTCGCTGTGCGCCGTGCCAGTCGACTTGACGCCGATACCATTTTAGTCGGGGCGTTTGCCAACTTTGGCAGGGATGGGGAGCGGTTGGACTGGTGAGCAGAGCTAGTTAGGGAGTCGGCATCTTGACTGCCGCTGCCACTACTGCCACCACACAAATGGTCTGGCAATGTTGAAGGCCTTGGGTCGATTCTTTCGTGTACAGACGCGGCTTCCCATTGTACTGGCTATTGGCTGGCTGTGTCAGTGTTTGTTTTGTCCAGGTTTTCGCCAGCCTTGGCAGGGATGAGTGGCTCTTGGACCAGGGAGCAGAGCTAGGGATTCGTCATCTTGACTGCCGCCGCCTTTACTGCCATTAAACATCATCCCACAGATCGCCTGGCACTGTCGATAATCTGAGGTTAGTTCCACGTGGCCCTCCCTTGTACTGGCTGTGCGCTCGCTGTGCGCTTTGTCAGTCGATTGGGAGCCGATACTATTTTTGTACAGGCGTTTGCCAGTCTTGGCAGGGATGGGAACGCTTGGACTCGTGAGCAGAGCTAGGGAGTCGGCATCTTGACTGCCGCCGCCTTGACTGCCACCTAGCAGACTGCCAGGCAATGTTGAAAATCCAGCTGCCTGCAGAAAGTCCCGCCACCGTGAAAGCTCAGTGCCCTCGGAGGCGATTGTTCGAGGAGCGACAGGAAGCTGTAGCATTTGAATCGAGCTGTGTTGAAGGTGCAGTATGCGTTGACGGTTGGAGCAACGCTCCGAACGCCTGCACATGTCTTACCTCGGCCGTCTTGAGTTTATCTGGGATTATTTGAGGATTGAGGTCGTCCTGGGGCGGAGTACGAGGAAGGGGGGAGGAGGAGAAGGAGGAAGAGAAGGAGGAGGAGGTGGATGAGGTGGCAGACGAGGAAGAGGAAGGCCGTCACATTTTTTGTTACGCCTTCGTTGATTGAAAAGCTCTCGCGGTGCTCATTTGGGGCGCCTTGGGGCTGTTCTGGGCTATGTACTGTGGGGCAGTCTTGGGACTCTCTTGGGCCGTCTTTGGGCCCTCTGTGGCTCTCGTGGCGGTCCGAGAGAGGTCTCTCGAGGCCTGGAGGGTTCGTCTTTGGCCGTCGAAGGGCCCTCCGGGGCAGCGTTGGGTCCCTACAGAGGCCCTTTTGGGGCGGGGCTCCCTTGGGGCCGTCATGGGCCAGCCGCGGGCTCTCTTGGGCCATCTCGAGGCCGTTTTCGGGTGCCATGTCGGAGGTCTCTTGTGCCGTCTAGGGGCCGTTTGAGGGCCTCTGAGGCCGTCCTGAGCTGACGGAAGCCCGGACACGTGAACCCACCAAACGAATCTCAAAACTAGAGGAATCAACTCATTTGATTTCTTCGGGCCCTGCAGGAGTTCTTCTTGGGGTCCTCTTGGACCGTTCTGCGGGTCTCTTGGGCCGTCTTGGGGCCTTCTTGGTCCATCTTGGAGGCATCTTGGGCCCTCTTGGCGGCTTCGGTGACATGCCAGGGCCGTCTTGGAAACTCGGGTGCGCGGACCCATTAGTTGTTACGTGGGATCGGTGCCTAAGGAGCGCGGGTCAATAGTTCCCAACCCTCCTGTGTGTTGGGTCTTCGTTTTGAATTCGCAGCGCCGCGCGTCTCTTTCCCCTCCTCCTCCCCCTCATCTTATTCCTTCCTTCTACTTCTCCTCTTCCTTCTCGTCCTTGCCGTCAGAACCAACCTTGTCATCATTATCACCATCAACATGGTCGTCAGATCGTCGTCGTCATCATCATCATCATCGCTACCATCAGTGTCATCCTCATCACCTTTTCGCCACACTCCTTGCACGTCTCGTCCGCACGCCGCCCTCATGTCCATTTCGGTAGACCCCTCACGCGTTCCGCTGCCCCCTTAGGAAGCTCCACCTGCCCCCCCGACCATTTCGGCACACCCCCACGCGTTTCGTGGCTCCCGATGGAGCTCCACCGAAGGCGCCAGTGGAAGGGTTCGCATACCGCCCCCCGACAATTTCGGCCCACCCCTCACACGTATCGGGGCCCCCAGGGAGCTCCACCGAAGGCCCCAGTTGCAGGATGCACATGCCGCCGCCCCGACCATTTCGGCACGCCCCTCGCGAGTTCCGTGATCCCCAGGGAGCTCCACCGAAGGCCACAGTCGCAGATAACCGTCGTGGTCGTCGTCGTCGTCGTCGTCTTCGTCGTCGTCGTCGTCGTCGCAAAAAACGGATGCCCGCAGCACTGCTTGATGCGGTCGCCCTCCGGACCCGATTCTTGACCACGAGCAAGGTTCGTGTGCTCCGCGCCCGCGTTCGCTGTTGACTGCCCGTGTGTGACTTGAGTCGCGCGAGTGCGCGCCGAGCTCGTTCCGGCGCTCTCCGGCGACGATGCTGGGGGCATCGCGGAAGCCTTTCACGGCTTCTTCAAGGAGCTCTTGCGCATGAAGCGGTGTTTTTGATAGTGTCCACGCGCGCAGAATGGGTCGGTTTCCTCGCCAGGCTACTTGTTGAACTGGGGATAGTCGCTCGGGGAGCGCAGATCCTTTGTCTCACCAGGGGTTGTAGCCCCCCGAGATTGGACCCATGGTGTTGTACGCGAAACTGCGGCCTCGGGAGCGTGGACCCATTGCTTTTCAGAAGGCCAAGGGGGCGCGATGCATGCAGAAGGATGAGGACGCAGAGGATTCACAGAAACCCTACCAGACAGTCCTTGGCATTCTACCATGCCTCCAAGTGATAGGGGCAATGGTGGCTCATCTTCGGCCTGTTCCTTCAAGCACAGACCCGGACTCCCCGTGTACTGGCTGTGCGCTCGCTGTGCGCCGTGCCAGTCGACTGGAAGCCGATACCATTTTTGGTCCAGGCGTTCGCCAGCCTTGGCAGGGATGGGGAGCGCTTGGACCGGTGAGCAGAGCTAGGGAGTGGGCATCTTTACTACCGCTGCCTTGACTGCCACCAAGCAGACAGCCCAGTATGATCGAAATTCGACAGACAGTTCTCGCGGGCTCAGATGTGGCCTCCCCTTGTACTGGCTGTGCGCTCGCTGTGCGCCGTGCCAGTCGACTGGAGGCCGATACCATTTTGGCCCAGGCGTTCGCCAGCCTTGGCAGGGATGGGGAGCGCTTGGACCGGTGAGCAGAGCTAGGGAGTGGGCATCCTTACTGCCGCTGCCTTGACTGCCACCAAACAGACTGCCCTGTACTGCTGCAATTTGAAGCATTGTTTTCGCGGGCTCAGAAGCGGCCTCCCCTTGTACTGGCCGTACGTTCGCTATGCGCCGTGTCAGTCGACTGGAAGCCAATACCATGTTGGTCCAGGCGTTCGCCAGCCTTGGCAGGGATGGGGAGCGCTTGGACCGGTGAGCAGAGCTAGGGAGCGGGCATCTGTACTGCCGCTGCCTTGACTGCCACCAAACAGACCGCCCAGTACTGCTGGAACTTGAAAGACAGTTTTCGTGGTCTCAGAAGTGGCCTCCCCTTGTACTGGCTGTGCGCTCGCTATGCGCCGTGCCAGTCGACTGGAAGCCAATGCCATTTTGGTCCAGGCGTTCGCCAGCCTTGGCAGGGATGGGGAGCGCTTGGACCCGTGAGCAGAGCTAGGGAGCGGGCATCTGTACTGCCGCTGCCTTGACTGCCACCAAACAGATTGCCCAGTATGATCGAAATTCGACAGACAGTTCTCGCGGGCTCAGATGTGGCCTCCCCTTGTACTGGCTGTGCGCTCGCTATGCGCCGTGCCAGTCGACTGGAAGCCGATACCATTTTGGTGCAGGCGATCGCCAGCCTTGGCAGGGATGGGGAGCGCTTGGACCGGTGAGCAGAGCTAGGGAGTGGGCATCGTTACTGCCGCTGCCTTGACTGCCACCAAACAGACTGCGGTATGCTGAAATTCGACAGACAGTTCTCGCGGGCTCAGATGTGGCCTCCCCTTGTACTGGCTGTGCGCTAGCTAAGCGCCGTGCCAGTCGACTGGAGCCGATACCATTTTGGCCCAGGCGTTCGCCAGCCTTGGCAGGGATGGGGAGCGCTTGGACCGGTGAGCAGAGCTAGGGAGTGGGCATCTTTACTGCCGCTGCCTTGACTGCCACCAAACAGACTGCCCGGTACTGCTGAAATTCGACAGACAGTTCTCGCGGGCTCAGAATGGCCTCCCCTTGTACTGGCTGTGCGCTAGCTAAGCGCCGTGCCAGTCGACTGGAGCCGATACCATTTTGGCCCAGGCGTTCGCCAGCCTTGGCAGGGATGGGGAGCGCTTGGACCGGTGAGCAGAGCTAGGGAGTGGGCATCTTTACTGCCGCTGCCTTGACTGCCACCAAACAGACTGCCCTTCGACAGACAGTTTTCGCGGGCTCAGAAGCGGCCTCCCCTGTACTGCGCTCGCTGTGCGCCGTGCCAGTCGACGGAAGCCGATACCATTTTTGGTCCAGGCGTTCGCCAGCCTTGGCAGGGATGGGGAGCGCTTGGACCGGTGAGCAGAGCTAGGGAGTGGGCATCTTTACTGCAGCTGCCTTGACTGCCACCAAACAGACTGCCCCGTATGATCGAAATTCGATAGACAGTTCTCGCGGGCTCAGAAGTGGCCTCCCCTTGTACTGGCCGTACGTTCGCTGTGCGCCGTGCCAGTCGACTGGAGGCCGATACCATTTTGGTCCAGGCGTTCGCCAGCCTTGGCAGGGATGGGGAGCGCTTGGACCGGTGAGCAGAGCTAGGGAGTGGGCATCTTTATTGCCGCTGCCTTGACTGCCACCAAACAGACTGCCCAGTATGATCGAAATTCGACAGACAGTTCTCGCGGGCTCAGAAGTGGCCTCCCCTTGTACTGGCTGTGCGCTCGCTATGCGCCGTGCCAGTCGACTGGAAGCCGATACCATTTTTGGTCCAGGCGTTCGCCAGCCTTGGCAGGGATGGGGAGCGCTTGGACCGGTGAGCAGAGCTAGGGAGTGGGCATCTTTACTGCCGCTGCCTTGACTGCCACCAAACAGACTGCCCAGTACTGCTGAAATTCGACAGACAGTTTTCGCGGGCTCAGAAGCGGCCTCCCCTTGTACTGGCCGTACGTTCGCTGTGCGCCGTGCCAGTCGACCGGAAGCCGATACCATTTTTGGTCCAGGCGTTCGCCAGCCTTGGCAGGGATGGGGAGCGCTTGGACCGGTGAGCAGAGCTAGGGAGTGGGCATCTTTACTGCTGCTGCCTTGACTGCCACCAAACAGACTGCCCCGTATGATCGAAATTCGATAGACAGTTCTCGCGGGCTCAGAAGTGGCCTCCCCTTGTACTGGCCGTACGTTCGCTGTGCGCCGTGCCAGTCGACTGGAGGCTGATACCATTTTTGGTCCAGGCGTTCGCCAGCCTTGGCAGGGATGGGGAGCGCTTGGACCGGTGAGCAGAGCTAGGGAGTGGGCATCTTTACTGCTGCTGCCTTGACTGCCACCGAACAGACTGCCCAGCATGATCGAAATTCGACAGACAGTTCTCGCGGGCTCAGAAGTGGCCTCCCCTTGTACTGGCAGTACGTTCGCTGTGCGCCGTGCCAGTCGACTGGAGGCTGATACCATTTTTGGTCCAGGCGTTCGCCAGCCTTGGCAGGGATGGGGAGCGCTTGGACCGGTGAGCAGAGCTAGGGAGGGAGCATTTTGATTGCTGCTGCGTTCGCTGCCGCCAAGCATGTTCTTTCCTTGACAAGAGCCCGTACATTGAATTCTCTTGCCGCGGATTCCAGAGTTTGCATAGCTGCGCGCCTCACCAGCCAAACGCTGAATCTACGGAGCCTGCGGCAGATATGTCGCCGCGTCTTCCCCAGCGCCTGCCTCCCCACAACGTTCCATTACTCTTCCCTCCATGAGAAGTTGGAGGAGGGGAATGGGAGGGAGGGGAGGGAGGGGAGGAGCACGACGAGGAGGAGGATAAACGCGACAGGCACGTTCCTTACGTTGGTCTAGCGCAGAAAAAGAAGAGGAGGAAGAGGAGGAGGCGGAGGAGGAGGAGGAGGAGGAGGAGGAGGAGGGGAGTGGGGAAGGGGTAATGAGCAGGAGCACGAGGAGGAGGAGGGGAGGGAGGGAGGGAGCCCCGCGGCGGCGGCGGCAGCGCCCGCCGACGACCGCGCGGAGGCCACCGCGGGCTGAGGGAGGCCACCCCCCGATCGAAAGGACAACCGAGCTCCGAGCCTTGCCTCCGCTGGGGGCCCTGCCCTCGAAGGAGGTGCTGACCGCCTCGGGCGACGGCACGGCGATGCTGTGGTGCGTGGGCTCTGGGGAGTGCCTGCGCACGCTGGAGGGCCAGGGCTGCGTGAGCTGCGCCGTGTTCTCGCCGGACGGGCAGGAGGCTGGCATCATAGGCACGCGGATGCTGCTGTGTGTTTGTGTGCCAAGCACAGGTGGCTTCCGCCCTCCAGGGGCTCTTCAGCCCAAGGGGGACTGCACAGAGGCATCGGACAAAGGCCACTCGCGGGCGCTTGTTGGAGAAAACAGCGCATGCGAGTGTCCACAACGCACGCTTAAGTCGGGTCTGTCCCCCTGCAGGAGGATTTTCAACGAAAAAAAGGAAATACCCCAAAAATAGTCAAAACAATAGTCCCAAAAATAGTCTGGGGACTATGTTTTGCGTATTTTTTGCCTTTTTGGCGCATTTTGGGGGTATTTTTATTCTTCCGTCGAAAGTCCCCCTGTAGGGGGACAGGCCCGACTTAAAAACGCACGCGGAGGCCACCGCCCGCGGGCTGCGGGAGGCCACGGAGCCCAGCCTCGGCGCCGCGCGGCACGGCGCGACCGCCGCGGCGAGACGAGGCCGCTGCCGCGCAGCCGGCGGCCGGAAGGGCCTCGGAGGGCGGGCGCGGCCGCTCGCCCCGCGGGGGCGCCGCGAGCGGCCTCGCCCGCGGGCGCCGCGGCGCGGCCGCGGCTGTGGCTGCCGCTGCTCCCCGGCGCTCCGCCGCCGCTGCCGCCGCCGCGTGGGCCTGAAGCTGCCGAGGGCGAGCGCGCCGGCGCCCGCCCCCCCGGGGGGGGGGGGGGGGCGACAGGCATGTTCGCGAGGACGGCCAGCCTTTTTCGGCGGCCGACGCACGGGCGGCGCGTGCGCGACGCGCCCTTTGGGGCGAATGGGGGTGGTCAGCACGCCGGTCGTTCAAGTGGGCTTCACCCCCGCGTTCTCTCGGCGGGTCAAAGGTGGGGCCATGAGGGATGAGGCTCTGGCCTGAGGATAGTAAGAGGATCCAGAGCTGACCCTGCAAAGCTTGACTCATCATGAGGGTCCCATCCTTCAGGGCCCCACCTTGGAAGGGCCGACAAATGGGGCCAAAGCAGATGGGGCCAGGGGACCGCGCCGCATCGCCGATGCATCGGCGATGCGGTTCGGTGTGGAGCCCAATGTTCTCCACGCCGGCGTCGCCGATGCATCACCAGCGTCGCCGATGTGGTGCGATCTTCCGACCCCGTCTTTCCAGACCGCACTCGGGAGGCCTCTATCATTTCCCCTCCGGGATCTTACTCGTCGCTCTCTGCCGCCCGATCGTTCCTCTCCGCGCGGCTTTAGGAAACCCTCTCAATAGGGAGCAGTCTTTCTCTCCATTCCTCCCGGGGCTGGCGTCTCCAATTTCAGTAGCAGCTCCACGCAGCAGCTTTGCACGCGGCCTCTTGCCGAAGTTCAGATTTCCGCCATCAGCGCGCCTGGATGGGAGAAACTTCCAAGACTACATTTGGCTGTTTACCATGATCCTCCCCTCCTCCCCTTTTCGTTTCGTTTCGTCATTCAACCCTCCCTCCTCGCC
>CAUYUJ010014580.1:0-2500 GCA_963575745.1 Prorocentrum cordatum | reverse complement strand
CATAGCCCCATAGCCCTATAGCCCTACAGCCCTTTGGCCCTTTGGCCCTATAGCCTATAGCCCTATATCCCTATAGCCCTATAGACCTATAGCCCTATGGCCCTATAGCCCATAGTTCCATAGTCCTATAGCACCATCGCCCTATAGCCCAATAGCCCCGTAGCCCTATGACCCTAAAAAGACTTTGCTTGGAGTTATCTCTGGTCTCATGATGCTGATGGTGGTGGTGATGGCGACGATGAAGATGAACATTGTGATGATAACGAATAGGTTTGTTATTCTGATGATGGTGAGGCTGAGGATGATGATGCTGGTGGCGGTGGTAATGGTGGCGATGATGAAGATGATGAAGATGAATATGATGATGATGGTGATGATGATTGTGACGATGAAGGTGAGTATTGTGATTATGCTTGTGGTTCTGGTCAAACTAGTGATGACGATGCGGATGAACATGAGACTGATGATGATTCCTCTCGCTTCGCGGGGTGCACGTCCGGAGCACATACAGTCACGTCGTCGCGGAGCCTCTTGGGAGCCTCTTGGGGGCCTCCTGGAGGCCTCCTGGGAGTTTCTTTTGGCCTCTTGGGGGCTTCTTTGGGGCCTTTCCCCCTCCCTCCTTTTCATACACCCTCCCCATCTTCCCTTCCAGCGCCGGCTCTAGTCATGGGCGCCGCAGTGACCAACTTCCACCTGGCTGGCGCTGCGCCGCAATTCGCCCAGAGGGGGGAAAACAAGTGGCACGCGTGCTCTGGCTCTTGCACATATGAGGAGAGAAGGAAGGGGCGACGCAGGTGGATCGAGGAAACAAGGAGGAGGAGGAGGAGGAGGAAGAGGAGGAAGAGGAGGAGGAGAAGGGGCAGGTGGGGCCAGAGCGCCCCAGTGCTGAATCAGCGGTTGTCGATTGGGACCTGCTCGAATGAGATTGCGTTGGCACCTGAGGCGCGATAGATTTTCGAGACTGGGCCAAGTGGGGAGGCTGGGTCCACGGACAGGGCCAGCGGGGCGAGGGGGGCTGGGGCAACGACCAGGGGGGTAGGCTGGGTCCAGTGCCAGGACCAGGGGGGCGAGGGCGGCTGGGGCCAGGTCAGGGAGGGAGGCTGGCTCCAGGGCCAAGACCAGGACCAGGGGGACGACGACGAACGAGAATAAAGGGTCTGGCGCGAGGGGGGCTGGGTCCAGGGCCAAGGCCAGGGGTACGACGACGAGCGAAAATGAAGGGTCCAGGGAGAGGGGGGCTGGGGCCATGGCCAGGGGAGGACGCTGAGTCCAAGGACAGGACCAGGGTGGCGACGACGAGGGGGTCTGGGTCGAGGACCAGGGTGAAGGCTGGGTCGAGGGCCAGGACCAGGGGGACGACGACAAACGAAAATAAAGGGTTCGGGGCGAGGGGGGCTGGGGCCAGGGCCAGGTGAGGAGGCTGGGTCCGGGGCCAGGTGCCGTGCCGAAATAAAGCGGTCGGGGCGGAGGGGGCGCGTCGGCTGGTGGGGCCGGCGCCGTGCCAAAATCAAGCTGTCGGGGCGGAGGGGGCGCGCTGGCTGGTGGGACCGGCGCCGAGGGGGCGCTCTGGCTGGCGGGCTGGCTGCGCTGGCTGGCAGGGGTAGGATGCGGAGGGCCAGGGGGCTGCTTCGGCATGGCTGCTTAAGAAAGTGGATGCGGAGGGGGCGCGCTGCTGAGGCGCGGGCCGAAGGGCTGCATCGACCGGTGCCGTGCCGAAATAAAGTCGTCGGGGCTCTTAGACACCCTGTGCAAGATAATAAAAGAGCCGGGGCGGAGGGAGCGCGCTGGCTGGTGTTTGGGGAAGATGCGGAGGGGTCGCGCGGGATGGGCGAGGAGGGTGCCGTGCCTGGGCGAAGGGGATCGGGTGCCGTGCCGAAATAAAGGTCGGGGCTCTTAGACACCCTGTGCAAGATAATAAAAGAGCCGGGGCGGAGGGAGCGCGCTGGCTGGTGTTTGGGGAAGATGCGGAGGGGTCGCGCGGGATGGGCGAGGAGGGTGCCGTGCCGAAATTGAAGGGTCGGGGCGGAAATGGCGCGCTGGCTGGGGGGGGATGCGGAGGGGGCGCGTGGGATGGGGGGGGCGCGTGCCGAAAGAAAAAGGGTCGGGGCGGAGGGGGCGCGCTGGCTGGTGGAGTGGGGGGGGATGCGCGATGTGTGGCGGGGAGGGGGGGGGGAGGGGGGAATAAACGGGCCGGGGCGGAGGGGGCGCGCTGGCTGGTGGGTTGGGGATGTGGAGGGGGCGCGCGGATTGGGGGGGGCCGTGCCGAAATTAAAGGGTCGGGGCGGAGGGGGCGCGCTGGCTGGTGGGTGGGGGGATGGTGGTGTGGGTGGGTGGAGAAAGGGGGCACCGTGCCGAAATAAAAGGGTCGGGGCGGAAGGGGCGCGTTGGCTGGTGGGTGGGAGGGATGGTGTTCCTGGTGGGTGAGGGGGGGGCCGTGCCGATATAAAAATGATCGGGGCGGACGGGGCGCGCTGGCTGGCGGGTGGGGGGGATGCGGAGG
>CAUYUJ010014579.1:390825-393296 GCA_963575745.1 Prorocentrum cordatum | reverse complement strand
CTGCGGGTGGTGGCCCGGCAGCTGGTCCAGGCTGCCAACACAGTTATCGCTGAGATGGACCGACTGGGCCTGCCACTCAATTGGGGCAAGACTTGCTGCCTTTCCTCCTCTGCGGAGCTGGCCGAGGCCCTGCTGGCGGATCCGGATTGGCCGTTCGACGCCAGTTTTTTCGTTTCGGCGCACCGCGATTTGGGCGGTGATGCGACAGACGGCCGCCACAGGCACGTGCCTACGCAGGCCTCTCGCCTCGCTGCTGCATGCGCCGCGGCAGGCAGGCTCCAGAAAATTGGTCGGGGGAGGGCGGCGGGTCGGGTGTACAGGGCGGGGCCTGCCGCCAAGGCGACGTGGGGAGCCCACATCATGGGTCTCGGCAATTCGGCCCTTCGCGCCCTTCGAGTCTCAGCGGCTCGTTCTTTTGGACCCCTGCAGCCTGGGTCGTCCCTGGGACTCACGCTGCTCCTTAGTGGGGGGCCCCAGAAGGACCCGCTGTCCTATGTCACGGTGGCGGCGGTCAAGACATTTGTTTCTGTCTGGTGGAATAAATCTGTTTCGAAAGCTGTCTTGGCTTCTGCGTTTCAGGATGCCGTGCGCGTGTCGGCCAAGGTGAAACCTTGGAGTGCCGCCAGCCAGCCCGTGGCGGCGTTGGTGCTCTCCTTGGCCAGGATTGGATGGCGTCTCGATTTTGAAAACGAATCTCTGATTGATGGTTTCGGGAGGTCTTGGGACCTGTCGTCTTTCTCGCCCTCCTTTTTCGAAATGCGCGTTCGTGAAGCTGTCGCCGATGCTATCGTGGCTGACGAGCAGGCGCGCCAGGCCCACTTTGGAAGCGAGTGGGTTGGACCGATGTGCCTCAGGCCCGCCCTGGATTTGTTGTCGTGCGATTCGGCTTCATGGACGGCTCACTGCCGCAATTGCCTGAGAGGCCTTCTGGCCAACAGGTACTGGTGCCAGCAGCGCTTTGCAGAGCGCTGCCAGGACATTTCGCATTTGTGTCTATTGTGCAGCGAGAGCCCTGGGACACTGTTTCATCGCCGATTTAGGTGCCCTGCGCACGCCGCGTGGCGTAGGGACTGCCTGGGCCCTGACCTGAGGGCTGCCGCGGTCGTCGTTTCGACCTTATCCCCACGGGCCCAGGAACTTTTTGCTCGCGGGGTCCTGCCTGACCCGACGTGCTGGTTCAGGACCCCGCCCGGCCCTCCCGAGGACACCGTGTATAGGTTTAATTGGCCTGCAGAGGTGCTGATTTTGGAGGAGGGATCCCACGTGTTCACTGACGGCTCCGCTTTTGAGCCCCTACTGCCCCGGATTCGGGCTTCGGGATGGGCGGTGGTTGTGACGGACGGGTGGGGGAAGGTCTTTCGTGCGATCTGGGGGCGTGTGCCCCGCAGCGTTGCCCCCGACCAGGTTGCTCGTGATGGCGAGGATTTCGCCATTGTCTCCCTCGTCCGCCACGCTCTGGTGACGCCCGGAGTCAATCTTCACATCGATTGTTCTGGTACGGCCGATCTGGCCCGCGATCCGTCCTCCGCAGTGTGCCCGGATAACCCTCGGTCGCACCTGTGGCAGCATGTGCGCGATAAGCTGGATGGCGTCGTGGTCCATAAGGTGCCGGCTCATTTCTCGGATCGCGACGTGTTGGAAGGAAAATTGAGCCGCCTCCAGCTGCTGGGCAACCGTGCCGCGGACTCGTATGCAAAAAAAGGTGCTGAGCTAGGCAGGCTCGCCCCCGACGACCTCCTTGTGGTTGAGGGGTGCCATGAGATGGCCCGCCTTGTTTCCCGCTTCGCGGCTGAGCAGGAGGCCCGGATCGGAAATTCGAAGGTGTTTGACCACGTGAGCCTAGACTGGCTCAAGCATGTGGACCTCGACCTCCCTCCTCTTCCCTCTTGTGGTGGGGGGCGGTGCGACGGGCGGGGCAGTGCGGGTGGGACTGGGGAGGTTCATGAAGAGGCCCCTCATGGGTCCCAGCAGGCTGCGACCCAGTCGGAGACCGCCCCTGCTGCTGCTGTCTTGTGGCCTGAGCTGGCCCCTTGGCCCGCCCGGAACCATTCGGTTTTGGAGGCCGCGGTCTTCGACTCGAATGGGTTGGCCGCTGGCTCGATAGCTCTGTGCTCTTCGTGCGGAGCCGTGTGCCAGATAGGAGGCCACTGGGGTAGGTCTGCTCTCGCGTCAGATTGTTTGCACGCGTGCTCCACGGGCCGTGACAGGCAATTGGCTTGGATTTTGCGCGGGGACCATCCGTCTCGCAAAGGCTTCCGCGTCGACAGGCCGACGGTGATTTCGGAGGCATCGAGGGCCTGGCTGGCACCCAAGATGGGGTTGGAGCAGCAGCCTGCCCTCGCACGGCCGCCTGCCGAGCGCTTGACGCCCGCGGCTCCTACTGGGATGGGGGTGGACTTGGCGGGGGGGTTGGCTTTGTTCGGCTTCCCAGATCGGGCTACGGCCGAGGCCCTCGGTGCCCGAGCTGTGGA
>CAUYUJ010014579.1:378325-385825 GCA_963575745.1 Prorocentrum cordatum | reverse complement strand
TCCTGGGAGGTCCTCCTTGAGGCCTCGCAGGGGTCTAAGATAGCCGAGCGCTTGAAACCTCTAGGTCCCACGGGAGAGCTTCCCGCTAAAACTGCAAGCGGCTGCAGTGCGTGTGGAGGAGGAGCAAGAGGGGGAGTAGGAGGAGGAGGAGGAGGAGGAGGAGGAGGAGGAAGAGGAGGAGGAGGAGGAGGAGGAGGAGGAGGAGGAGCAGGAGCAGGAGCAGGAGCAGAGTCGAAGGAGAGGATACGGAAGGAGGAGGAGGGGGAGGAGGAGAGGAGATGGAGGAGAGGAGAGGAGGAGCATGAGGAGGAGGATAAGGAGGAGGAGGAGGAGGAAGAGGAGGAGGGGGAGCGAGGGGGAGGAGGGGGAGGAGGAGGAGGAGGAAGCGGAGGAGGAGGAAGAGGAGGACCAGCGTAAACCCAAGAATAATCAACGATGTTGGAGTTAACCCTCCCTCCAAGCTCCCTCTTCACAGGCCCCTACAACGGTTCATTTCCATTGAGAGAACTGCCTCGTTGGAAGACAACCGTTTGAAGATCCGGATGCATGCCAACGTACTGTTCTCGGAAGGATTTCAACGCCAAGTATCAATCAACCTGACTGCTCCGTCTTGACGATACGGAATCGTGCCAGAGCGTCATGTGTGGGACGTCAACACCACGAATCAACATAACTGTTGCACCCGCATAATCTTGAATCCTTCCAAGATGCAATTTATGGTACGTGGATCCTGGGAACCAGTGAAGCTCGCGCAAACTTTTAACATGTGCGCGGCGCTGAGGCGAGAACCGCATTTTGAAAAGGAATCGCCCTCAATCCGTGAAGCTCTTGCATTTTCTTAAAACGAATGCGCGCGGTGCTAAGGCGAGGGCCACATTTCGAAAACGGTCCGCGCTCAATCCGTGAAGCTCTTACAATCTGTCTGAAACGAGTGTGTGCGGCGCGCAGGCGAGAGCCACATTTTGAAAACGGCCCGCCCTCCATTCGTGAAGCTCTTGCACATGTTTTGAACGAATGTGCGCGGCGCTGAGGCGATAATCACATGCTGAAACCCACCCGCCCTCAATCCGTGAAGCTCTTGCAAATGCTGAACGCGAACGTGCGCGGCGCTCGGGCGAGAGCCACACTTTGAAAGCCACCCGCCCTCAATCCGTGAAGCTCTTGCAGACGTTTAAAAAGAATCTGCGCGGCGCTCGGGCGAGAACCACATGTTGGAACCCACCCGCCCGCCATCTGCGAAGCTGTTGTCTCACTTCTTCAGCTTCAGAGTCGTAGCTGGTGAGGCAGGCTCAGTAGAAACGCCCGGCCCGCCCTAAAAACAGGCCCCGGGGTGCGACAGGGAGACGTCATCTATAAGGAGACGGAATGGAGAAGGAGGAGGAGGAGGAGGAGGAGGAGGAGGAGGAGCGAGGAAGGAGGAGTTAAGGCGAAGGAGGAGGAGGAAGTAGGAGGAAGGAGGAAGGAGGAGTAGGAGGATGTAGGAGGAGGAGGAGGAGTAAAGGAGGAGGAGAGGAGGAGGGGGAGGAGGCGGGAAGGAGGAGGAGGGGAGGAGGGAGGAGGTGGAAGGGGGATGAAGGGAGCAGGGGTGGAGAAAACTAGAAAACGGCCAGGCGAGGAGGGGAAAACACTGTCCATCAACAAACGCAAAGACAGGGCCAGGGGGGGGGGGTTGCGCAGCCCGGCCAGCCAAAACGGCCGAGATCCTCGGCAGCCCCCGCAGGCCTTCTCTCCTGAAAAACTTCCTCCTAATAACCTCCTCACTCCTCCCTATCAGCCTCCTCCCACCTCCACCCACCTCTCCTCCTCCTCATCCACTTCCTCCTCCTCCACTCCTCCTCCTCCCTCCTACCACCTCCTCCTCCCTCACCCTCCCTCCTCCTTCTCCTTCCTCCCTCCCTCCTCCTCCCCTCCCTCCTCCCCCTTCCCTCCTCCCCCTCCCTCCTACCTCCTCCACCTCCTCCTCCTCACCCTCTTCCCTCCTCCCTCCTCCCTCCTCCTCCTCCCTCCTCCCTCCTCCCTCCTCCTCCGCCTCCTCCTCCTCCTCCTCCTCCTCCTCCTCCTCCTCCTCCTCCTCCTCCTCCTCCCTGAGGCCCCACGCTGTCGCCCAACGATCGCCGGGCAGTCGGGCCAACTCATTAGCAGGATGACTTGTTCGACAAGGCGAAGTAGGAGGAGAGCACGACGTAGATGATCCAGAAGCACACCAGCAGCGCAGACGTGGCCATGGCGGGCAGTCTCGGGCCGCCAAGCTCGCCGCCGTACCGCTTGCGGCGGAAGTGGAGCACCATGATGCACAGCCCCGCCATGCAAGTGAAGACTATCACGCTGGAGACGAGGGCGCCTGCCTTCACGACGAACGCGCCGGAATCGCGGAAGTGCTGTGCGATGTCGGCATCGAACTCGTACCTTGGGCGCCCGAGTTAGCCGGGGTAACTCGGGCCCGGGGCAACTCGGGCTCGGATCCCCGAAAAACCGAACCCGAGTGAGCCCTGACCCGAGTTGCCCCTGATGACTCGGGGCTCTGGGCGCCCGAGTTAGCCGGGGTAACTCGGGCCTGGGGCAACTCGCGCTCGGATTCCCGAAAGCCGGAACCCGAGTGAGTTGGCGGCGCGCACAAGGGGGTGGAGGGAGGGGCGAGGGTTTCTTAGGAGGAGGCTGCTTCTTAGAAGGCGCCAGCCTTACATCTATAGAGAAGGCCCGCGCCTTCTAAGCAGCAGGGGTGCTCCTAAGAAGCCCCCCTCCCCCCCCCCCTCTGCGCGTGGCCGAGCAGCCCTGCCCTGCCCGATTCCTTCTGTGGGTGGGTTTCCTAAACCCAGACCCCCGACGTTGCGATTGTTTCGCGACGTCGACCCCCAGAGGTCTGGACCCTTTCCCCGGGGCCGGTTTTCCATCCTGAGTCGTTTTTTGACGGTCCCGAGGCCCGGGAAGGGCCCCCGGAGGCTGAAAATAGCGAGAACCCCCTCGTCGTGTTTTTTCACAGCGCGAGGAGGTCTGGGTCTGCGCGTGGCCTACTGACCCGAGCTGCCCCTGACGCTTCGGTTCTCCGGATACCGGCTCCGCCACTCCGCGGTGGGGCCCTCCGCAGTCCAGTAGAGGGAGCCGATCATCCACGGCAGGCCCAGCCTGATGGGCTCGTTTTCCACCGCCACCACCAGAAGTTGGAGGGGGAGGGGGTCCTCCTCCTCCTTCTCCTCCTCCTCCTCCTCCTCCTCCACCACCTTCTCCTCCTCCTCCTCCTCCTCCTCCTCCTCCTCCTTCCAACTTCTGGTGGTGGTGGTGGTGGTGGTGGTGGTGGTGGTGGTGGTGGTGGTGGTGGTGGTGGTGGAAAACAAGCCCATCACAGCCCGAGGAAGACGTTCACGCAGTTGCTGCCGGTCACGTTGCCGACGGAGGCGTCCGCAAAGGGCTCGTGCAACGCCGCGGTCTTGGAGGCGAAGAGGTCCGGCAGGGAGGTGCCGAGCGCCACGAGGGTGATCGCGGTCACCTTGGCGGGGGCGGGGAGTTATCCACATCCACCGCCTGGGCGGAGGAGGGGGAGGAGGGGGGAGGAGGGTGGACGGGGAGGAGGAGGAGGAGGAGGAGGAGAGCGGAGGAGGAGAGAGCAGGAGGAGGAGGAGGAGGAGGCGGAGGAGGAGGAGGAGGAGCAGGAGAGGATGGCGGAGGAGGAGGAGGAGGAGGAGGAGGGGGCGTCCGCCCGCAGTTGTATTCTGCCCCCGGGGGACTGACTACATCCATACCCGCCGCCCGTGGAGGCCCGCGGAGATCGATCCGCGAAAAAAAAAACAAACAAACACGACTGGAGGTGTTCGTTCGCCATTTTCGGCCTCCTCCTCCCTCGCCTCCTCCTCGTCCTCCTCCTCGTCCTCCTCCTCCCCTCCTCCTCCTCCTCACTCCCTCCTCCTCTCCTCCTCCTCCTCCTCTCCTCCTCCTCCTTCCTCCCCCCCGCCTCCTCCTCCTCCTCCTCCTCCTCCTCCTCCTCTCCTCCTCCTCCTCTCCTCCTCTCCCTCCTCCCTCCCTCCCTCCCTCCCTCCCTCCTGGCGTCGTGAAACAATCACGACGCGGGAGGTTCTTCGCTATTTTCGGCCTCGGGGGGCCCTCCCCGGGCCTCGGGAGCGTCAAAAAATGACGCAGGATGAAAAACCAGTCCCGGGGAAGGGGTCCAGACCGCTGGGGGTCGGCGCTGCGAAAAAATCACGACGGCGGGGGTCCGGGACCGGGACCGGTTTTTCCTCCTGCCCTGACTCCAGATCCGCCCTGCTTTGGCTGTTTTCCCAACTTAACATTGCGTCGGAAATCCAGCTATAGGAAGCCGAACAGGTAGGGCGGAGATTCATGTCTGCACCCAGCATAAAGTAGGGCGGAGACCCGCAGAAGTAGGGCGGAAACAGCAACAGAAAAGTAGGGCGGAAATTGGCATCAGCGGGGCTTGAAAAGTAAGGCGGAAATTCCAAGCCCCACTTACGAATTTCCCCAGAGTAGGGCGGATCCGGAGTCAGGGCAGGCGGCGGTCATGGATACATCCCCGCCTCAGAACCTCGTCTGGCAGGTCTACGACGCAGCCGAGCAGGCTGGCCAGGTCGCTGATGAGGGCGGTGATGGCACCGAGGACCGGCGGCGAGCGAGGGGGGGAAGCGAGAAGGAGAGGGCCCTCTGAGGCGGCGGCGGCGCTTCTCCGAAGCCCTCTGTCCTTCCGAGGTGCTCCGTGTCTTCGGGGAGGGCCTGGAAACCTTGTCAAAAGGTTGGGGGGACTGCTCTGACAAGGCCTTCTCCTTCTCACTTCCCCCCGGGCTCGCCGCCGAGATGACCAGCAGGGAGACTATGAAGCAGAGCCAACCATCACAGTAGTCCGTGGGAGGGATGAAAGCGCACGTGATCTTCCAGGGAAGATTGACGACGTGGAGCGCTTTGTCCATAGCGCTGGGTGGTGCTGCTTCCTCTTCTTCTTCGTCCGAGCCGCCGTTCACTTGCAGCGCCGCGCTGAACTGCTCTCTGTAGTTGGCGTGCCCAATCTTCGCCCGCATCCAGCTGGCCTGCATCTGATCCATGAGCCTGTCAGTGAACTCCGTCCCCTCCTTGTGCGTTTCAATGAACACCGTCATGATGTCCTTGTCGGCGCCGCCGTCCGTCTTCGGGTCGAACTTGGCGCCGCCCGTGACGTCCGTGAGATAGACCCTGAAGTAATCCTTGCGGGCGTAACTGCCCCGACCGTAGATGAGCACCCGGATCGCCTTGGCGTTCTCCCCCTCCTCGAACACGAGCTCGCCGGACTGGCTCTCGTAGTCCCTGCTGGCCTTGGCCGAGGCGTCCTCCGTCTTGTACTGGACGGTGATCTTGCCTCTGGACCCAGAAACCCTCTTCACGATCAACTCCACCGTCTTGTCCTCGATGTCTTCCTGGATGGTGGTATACTCCTCCTCGAAGGACAAGATCCCGGGGTCGTCGTCGTCGATGATCATGACCGTCAGGACGTTGTTCAGGCCGATCGTGGCTTGTGCACCTCCTTCGACCTTTGGATCCGAAAGCTCTACGTAGAACTCTTCGTCCTCCTCGAAGGCCGTGTCGTCGACGACGAAGATCTTGAAGCTCTGAGTTGTCTCGCCTGGCTTGAAAACAAGCGTTCCCTCCGTGTGGGTGTAGTCGTTGGTCGCCTTGGCGCTGCCCTCGACGGTCTTGTAGTAGACCGTTGCGGTGTGCTCTATGCAGCCCTCCCGGTTGACGATCACGCGGCGGAAGCCAGCATTCTCGAGCACGGCATACATCTTGCAGTCAAACTCGATCACGCACTCGTCGACAAAGTTTGAGCATTTCTCCAGCTCCTTCGGCTACACACACACACGAGTGACCGCAGGCAGGAGTAACCTTTGTTGCGCGGCGTGCAGATCGCTGCGTGCGATGCAGCAGTAGTGTTAGGTCGGGCATGCCCCCCAACAGGCGGATATTGGACGAAAAATTAAAAGAGCCATAAAAATCGTCCCTGGACTATTTTTGTTACTATCTTTGAACGTTCCTCCTGTAGAGGGACAGGCCCGACTTCACAGCAACGGCTTGCGTGCTTGAGGTGGCCCCCGCACATGTGGTAAAGCCCTGGGCCAGAGACATCCGCCTGCTCCCATCGTTTTGGTGCGTGGACCCAGGAGGCCCACACCACTTCCCCGGGACCGGTTTTTCGTCCTGAATCGTTTTTTGACACTCCCCGGGGCCCGGCGAAGGTCCCCCCGAGGCCGAAAGCTGTGAAAAAACCTCCCGTCGTATTTTTGTTCCGCAGCGCGAGGAGGTCTGGGAAGCGGCAGGGCCCCGGGCTGTGCACCGACGGCCCGCGACTGGTTGTCACTGTGGCCCGTTGGGTGTTAGTGTGGCCCGTTGGGTGTTAGTGTGGCCCGTCGCGCGGCCGGATGGGAGCTACTGTGGCCCGCGCAGGCCGCTCAATGAAAATTCATCTGTAAAAGCATCTCATGTTAGATCTGGAGAGATTCGCAACCCTTAAGGAAACCCACTCCCGCGCAGGCAAAAGTGGCCACAGTAACTCCCACCTGGAACCAACGTGGTAGTAGTGCTGGGTTAGTGGTGTGGTGGTCGCTGTGCTGTGTTAGTGATGTGGTGTTGGAAGTGTTGTGCTAGTGGTGTGGTGTTGGTAGTGGCTGATTGTGATGTATGCTGTGTTAGTGGTGTGGTGTTGGTAATGGTGTGCTGTGTTAGTGGTATGGTGTTGGTAGTGTTGTGTTAATGGTGTGGTGTTGGTAGTGTTGTTGAGTTGTTAGTAGGTAGTCGTGTTGTTGTAGTGGCAGTGGTGCTGTGGTGGTGGTGTTGTGGTAGCGGTGTTGTGGTGTTGTGGTTCTGGTATTGTGGTAGCGGTGTTGTGGTGTTGTGGTAGCGGTGTTGTGGTGTTGTGGTACTGGTATAGTGGTACTGGTGCTGTAGTGTGGTAATACTATGGTGCTGTAGTGTTGGTGTTAGGGAATACCATTCATAGGAAGTACTGGTCCTACGGGGTACTAGCCGTAGGGAGTGCTAGCCCCAGGGAGTACCATTCCTAGGAATTACTACCCCCAAGGCCTACCCGTCCAAAGGAGTTCTCGTCCTAGGGAGTACTCGCGCTACGGAGGACCAGCCCTAGGGAGTACTAGTCCTAGGGAGTGCTAGTCCAAGGGAGTGCTAGGAAGTACTGGCGCTAGGGACTACTAGCCATTGGAAGTACTGGCGTTAGGGACTGCTTGCCCTAGGGCTCTAGGGACGACGAGAAGTACTAGTGGTAGTGGTAGTGGTAGTGGTAGTGGAAGTGGTAGTGGTAGTGGTAGTGGTAGTGGTAGTGGTAGTGGTAGTGGCAGTCGCAGTGGCAGTGGCAGTGGTAGTAGTAGTAGTAGTAGTAGTAGTAGTAATAGTAGTAGTAGTAGTAGTAGTAGTAGTAGTAGTAGTAGTAGTAGTAGTAGTAGTAGTAATAGTGAAAGTAGTAGTAATAGTGAAAGTAGTAGTAGTAGTAGTAGTAGTAGTAGTAGTAGTAGT
>CAUYUJ010014579.1:376642-378225 GCA_963575745.1 Prorocentrum cordatum | reverse complement strand
CCCCATTTCCCCCCCCAGGGATCCCAAACCGGAGATTCGACCCCCCCCCCTCGCCGACGACGAGCGACTCACGGGGCTCTTCTGGGGCCAGAAGGGGCTCAAGACATGCCAAGACGGCCCCAAGACGCCTCCAACACGGCCCACGAGGGCCCCGACACGCCAAACGAACACTCCAAGACGCCCAAGATGGCCCAAAAACGAGCCAAGAGGCCTCCAACACGGCCCAAGAGGCCTCCAAGAGCAGTCCTCCGAATGGCTTCAGAGCCAAAAATCGTCAAATCCCTATAGGAAAACGTACATTTTGATCATGTACGACTTGTCGGCCTTCACGGCGTTCCAGACGGTCCAAGAACACCCCATGACCGTCCCAAAGCGGCCCAAGAGGCCCCCAAGAGGCGCCCACGTTGGTCCAAGAGGGCGCCAAGACAGCCCAAGAGGCCCCCAACACGGCCCAAGAGAGCCCCAAAACGGTTCCAGGAGGGGCCCCAAAGGGGGAGCCCGTGCCCGAACCGATAATCCGAACCTTCCGCCCCAAGACGGCCCTAGAAGGCCCCATGAGGCCCCAAAAGGCTCCCAAGACGCCCCCAAGAGGCACCAAAAGGCCCCCACGACGCCCCAAAACGGCCGTCAAGAGGCTTCGAAACTGCCTCCAAGAGCCCCGCGAGAAGCCCCACAAGAGGCCCCAACGATCACTGCACAAGCGGGATTCGCGTTCCCGAAACCAGGAACCCATAATCCATGACCCAGATCATTTCCTCCTCCTCCCCCTCCCCCTCCTCCTCACTCGCCTTTTCCACCTCGACCTCCCAGTGGCTTCAAAACTGCTTTCCACAAGCCCCCGAAAGGCGTGCCGCGAAATCCCGATGCACATACAAGAACCGCCCACCCATAGACCACAACCAAGAGCCTCATCTCAGTGTCCCTCTCCTCCTCCTCCTCCTCCACCCTCTCCTCGCCCCCCTCCTCCTCGTCCCCCTCCTATTGTTCCTGGCCCGCTTCACCTCGTCATTTTCGATGATTATCTCCCGTATCCTGCGCCTCGTCCCCCAATCTCCTGTCCCCGTTCTCCTTCTCCCTCCAGTGCCCGATTCGGCATCATTTGCAGTTCTTGCACTTCAGCGTGTTTTTGTTTGCGTCGCGCGGGACATTGCGCGGGTCGGGGAACGCCGACTTCGGCAGTCTTCTCTTGCACGCGCCGCTGCACTGCTACGCCTGCCAACTGCGGGCTGAGAACCCGAGTTCCTTGCAGCCTCTGCACACCACTTTCGATCCTTTCGCCGCTCGATGATCTTTCTCTTGCTTATGCTTCAAATGTCTCGTGCCCGAGAACGCTTCTCCGCACGCCGCGCACGTCAGCGGCTTCGCCTCCGGCCCGCTGCGTTGTGCTTCTTCTGGGCTTCCGACATATCCACCTTTTCGTCATACAGCGAGAGGCACGTACCGCTCGTACATCGCACTGTTCCGACGCCCTCGTTCCACTTCGCATTGCCTTTCCGCGAATTCTGCCGGGCTTTGACATGGCTGCACTTCGCGCAATACATTGTCCTAATCCTTTTCGTCTCCCCTGACGCCGAGTTCCGACC
>CAUYUJ010014579.1:361642-371642 GCA_963575745.1 Prorocentrum cordatum | reverse complement strand
TCCGGGGCGCCAGAGCGCCCCAGGGGCGCCGCCAGAGGTGTCGCGGAGACGCGTGGGCTCGGAGGGGCAGCAGGAGGAGGAGGGGGAGGAGGAGGAGGAGGAGGAGGAGGAGGAGGAGGAGGAGGAGGAAGGAGGAGGAGGAGGAGGAGGGAGGAGGAGGAGGAGGAAGGAGGAGGAGGAGGAGGAAGTAGGAGTAGGGAGGAGGAGGAGGAGGAGGAGGAGGAGGAGGAGGCGGAGGAGGAGGAGGAGGAGGAGGAGGAGGAGCGCAGCAGGAGGAGAAGGAGGATGAGGAGGAGGAGGAGGAGGCCTTCTCAGAAGGCAGCGGGGATTCTCTGAAGCCCTCTGGCCTTCTGAGAGGTTTTCTGCGTCTTCGTGGAAGGCTCGGAAAACTTCTCAGAAGGCGTGGGGACTTCCGAGCCTTCGGAGGAAGTCTGCCACCTCTCAAGAGGGGCAACGATCGGGTGGGGGCCTGGCATAGGGGGTGAATCCGCACCTCTCTGTCGGGGAGACGTAAGACTCGGGTACGGGGGACTCGGGTTGGCCTGACGGGGCCATCACAAAAATGATGGGACCCAATCTGGAATTTGGCGCGGGCTCCCGCTGCAGACATCCCACGAAAACGGAACCGTCAAAGTCCAGGACGCGCTCGTGAAGAAACGTCGGCAAACCCGAGTCCCGGCTTGCTCGAGTCTTGCGTTTCCCCGGAGGTGGCGTCAGGGTGCTGAGACGGCCCCAGGCTGCTCGGAGGCCTCTTGAGGCCAGCCAGCCGTTCCACTAACCGCAAACTTGGGGGACGCCCCCCCCGCCCCGTTCCACTAACCGGAACTGCCGTCACCCGAAAAACACCAGCTATGGAAGACCTGGCTTGGTGATTCTGGCCAATTTAGGGGCTCCAGGCCCTACTACTGACCGGGCCCCCTTACCCGGGGTCCTGGCTATACCCGAAGGCTGCTCGGGGGGCCTCTTGAGGCCAGCTGGAACTCACCTCGGGAGGCCCGCCGAAGCCAGTCTCCTCCTCCTCCTCCTCCTCCTCCTCCTCTTCCTCCTCCTCCCGGGGCTGCCTGTGGGGCTGTCCGCGCGCAGCCCGAAGCCGTATGCCCCACCCGGGAGGCCCCCCGGAGGCCGCGCACAAGAGGGTCGCTCCGGCGAAGGGCCACTCTGGCGTGCAGCCGAGGGAGAGGAGGAGGAGGAGGAGGAGGAGGAGGAGGAGGAGGAGGAGGAGGAGGAGGAGGAGGAGGAGGAGAGAAGAGGAGGAGGAGCGAGGAGAGAGGAGGTTTAGAGGAGGAGGAGGAGGAGGAGAGGAGGAGGAGGTGGAGGAGGAGGAGGAGGAGGAGGAGGGAGAGGTAGAGGAAGGAGGAGGAGGAGGAGGCGGAGGAGGGGAGGAGGGAGGATGAGGAGGAGGAGGAGGAGAAGGAGGAGGAGGAGGAGGGACGAGGATGGGTAGGGGAGGAGGGGGAGGAGGAGGGGGAGGTAGGAGGAGGAGGAGGAGGAGGAGGAGGAGGAGGGAGGAGGAGGTGAGAGATAGAGGAGGAGGAGAGAGGAGGAGGAGTGAGGAGGGGAGGAAGGGGAGGAGGAGGAGGAGGAGGAGAGGAGGAGGAGGGAGAGGCTAGAGGAGGAGGAGGAGTGAGGAGGAGGATGAGGAGGAGGAGGGGGAGGAGGAGGAGGGAGAGGTAGGGAGGGGGTATGAGGAGGAGAGGAGGAGGAGGAGGAGGTGGGGAGGAAGATGGTAGAGGAGGAGGTAGGAGGAGGTGAGGGGAGGAGGAGGAGGAGGAGGAGGAGAGGAGGAGGACTCCTCGTCGCTGACGTTCAATGGCGCCACCTTCAGGCGGGGCGGCCTGACCTGGCTGCGGCGGACGCTGCTGCGTGTCTGCTGCGCTGCTGCTGCGCGCTGTCGCGGAGCTTCTGGGCGCTGGCGCGGTGGGCCCTGGGAGCCATCGATGGCCGAGGAACGAAAAGCATCATGGGCAGAAACATGTTCAGCGAGCGAAGAACGGTATAAAATAAACTTTTTCGCTGTCGGGGACACCTGCCCCTGGGCGGCTGGAAAGTTTATACCCCTACGGTGCCACCGTAAGGGTATAAACTTTCCAGCCGCCCTGGGGCAAGTGCCCCCGACTGCGAAAAAGTTTATTTTATACCGTTCTTCGCCCGTTAAACTGTGGGAGCTCCCCGTGGATCTCTCGGATGGGCGCCGGGGTCTCCCTGGCGGAGCCTCGGGCGCCGCCCCTGGCGCGCTTCGCGCGCCAGGCAGCGGGGTCCAGCGCCGATCCACGAAATCCGCGCGGAAGTCCAACCATTTGTGCTCATGCCGTTTTTTCTTCTTCGAGATGGCCAGCTTCGTCGTGGCGTCCGTCATGGCCACCTTCTTGCCGGCCGTCAGGTTGCGGATGGCGGCCGCGCGGTACTTCGCGCGGCTGGTCGGCTCCTGGCACTCGCAGTTGATTATTTTTATCATCTGCTCCTCCGACACGAACCCGTGCACCGCGCGAACCTGGTGGGCCAGCTCCGCCAGTTCGTCCTTGGTCAGCTCCGCAGGCACGACCCGCGGAACGTAATCTGCCTCCTGCCCCACCCCCAGCCCTCCCTTCCCCCCTTCCTTCGCCCTCCCCCCTCATCGCTGACTCCCCCCTTCGTATCCTTCCCCTCCCTTCCCTCTTTCCCTCCCCTCCCCTCCCCTCCCTCTCCCTTCTCTTATCGTCTCACTATTCCTCCTCCTCCTCCTCCTCCTCCTCTGCCCCTAAGATTGGCCTGATCAGCCTTGGCGAAGAGGGACATGAAGCCGTCCTCGGCTTTGTCGGCCACGTACGCGACGATGATGAGCAGAGGAAAGAAGCAGAACGTGATGATGCCCTCAATGGGCTCGACGACGTGCGGCGACCACATCAGCAGCACGACGATGAGCCAGAAGTACGCCAGGATCGACAGCGAGGCCGTGACGTAGTACACCTTCGTCTGCCTGATGTATCGCACCTCTGAAGGGGCCCTCGGACACACAAACAAATACACACATGTAAAAAGGATCCCCCATAGTTTCCCATATTTTCTGGGTTTTTGTCCTCCCCCCCACTTCCCATATTATCCCATATTTTCTTGGGAGTCGACGATGAATTGTGTCTGTGCTGTGTGGGCCCCGGAAACGGCAGGGCCGTGTATTCACCGTTTCCAGAAAAATGTCCCTTGAAAATGGAAACGGCAAAAAAACGGCGACCGGAAACGGCAAAAAACGGCTCCAGGATTGGAACCGGAGCCGGAACCGGTCAAAAAACGGCGACGGAACCGGTAAAACAGCGGCGTCGGAACCGGCAACAAAAACGGCAGAACGGAACCGGTAAAAAAGCGGCCCTGTCGTTTCCAGGGCCCACTAAGACCTCGCCCCCCTCGATGGCGCAGACGCAGACCGCGATGATCAGGAAGAGGTTCAGGGCGGCGCTGCCGACGATGGTGGAGGGCCCCAGGTCGCCCGCGTAGAACGACGTCCGGAGGCCCGGAGGCTGGCACCCGACGCCAAGACCGGCGGCGTGCCTCCTCCTCCTCCTCCTCCTCCTCCTTGCCTCCTCCTCCTCCTCCTTGCCTCCTCCTCCTCCTCCTTGCCTCCTCCTCCTTGCCTCCTCCTCCTCCTCCTCCTCCTTGCCGCCTCCTCCTCCTCCTCCTCCTCCTCCTCCTCCTCCTCCTCTTCCTCCTCCTCCTCCTCCCAGAGCCCGGCCCGCGGGTGCCAAAGGACACCGAGGGAAGGGCCTTCTGGGCACATCTGCTGGCCATCCTGCAGGGAGGAGGAGGAGGAGGAGGAGGAGGAGGAGGAGGAGGAGGAGAAGGAGGAGGAGGAGGAGGAGGAGGAGGAGGAGGGGGGGGAGGAGAAAGAGGAGAAAGAGGAGAAGGAGGAGAAGGAGGAGGAGGTGGAGGAGGTGGAGTCCCTGGGGGCCATCTTTGGGCCATCTTGGAGGAGATCGATCCTTCCCAGGTGATATTTGGCAATATTCGGGCTTCCCGGGTGGCGCAAGATAACAGTCGGACTCGAGTGGACAGGGCGCGCGAGAGGACACAAGACCCTTCCGAGGGCCACATCGCCACAGGAGTGCAACAAGGCACGTGTCGCGAGGCACAGGAAAAACAAGGGTGCCCTTGAGCTGGCAGGGTCGACCTGCTGATCCGGGCCGGCTGCACGCCGAAGTCTGGGATGGTCCTCCCCTCCTCCCCTGGCGAACGCAACTCCCTGGTTTGGCGTCGGCGCCCATGTCCGAGCCTCCAGGATTTGCCGAAGAGCTCGATGGCGCTCAGGAGGATCTCGGGAGCGGAGGAGCCGAGGGCCATCAGCGTCAGGTTGGCCACCGTCGGGTTCCAGACCTCGACGGTCACGAAGCGCTGGGTCGCCGAGTTGAACACCCGCTTCTTCTTGGAGGTGATGGCCTCGATGGCGCCCATGAAGGCGTCTGCGGCCATGTTCACGCCCATGAAGAACCACCCCAGGCCGAGGAGATAGAGGAAGGCCCGAAAAGGGCGCCAGAGCTCCTGCAGGCGGACGCGGAGGAGGAGTAGGAGGAGGAGGAGGAGGAGGAGGAGGAGGAGGAGGAGGAGGAGGGGGAGGAGGGGGAGGAGGAGGAGGAGGAGGGCAACGAAAGGACGCCTCATCGCGCCGTGGCGGAAAACCACGACGACAAGATTCGTGGGCTCTCGGGGCAGCAGCAGGTCACGAGCGGCGGACGACGACGACAACGGCGACGACGACGGCGGCGACGACGACGGCGACGGCGACGACGACGAAGACGACGACGACGACGACGACGACAACGGCGACGACGACGGCGGCGACGACGACGGCGACGGCGACGACGACGAAGACGACGACGACGACGAGAAGATTTTGGCAATCTTCAGGCTCTCTCGGGGTCCTCGCCTCAGTGGGCCCTGGAAACGACAAGGCCGTTTTTTTACCGGTTCCGTTCTGCCGTTTCTTTTCCCCGGTTCCGACGCCGTTTGTTTTACCTGTTCCGTCGCCGCTTTTTGACCGGTTCTGGCTCCGGTTCCAATCCTGGAGCCGCTTTTGGGCCGTTTCCGGTCGCCGTTTTTTTTGCCGCTTCCAGTTTCAAGGGGCATTTTTCTGGAAACGGTAAAAACACGGCCCTGCCGTTCCCAGACCCCCGACGTCGTGATTTTTTCACAACGTCGACCCCCGGAGGTCTGGACCCCTTCCCCGGGACCGGTTCTTCATCCCGAGTCGTTTTTTGACGCTCCCGAGGCCCGGGGAGGGCCCCCGGGGGCCGAAAATCGCGAAAAACCTCCTGTCGTGATTTTTTCACGACGCCAGGAGGTCTGGGAAGACGGCCCTGCCGTTTCCAGGGCCCACAAAGGTCCTCGCCGGTCTCCGGGACCGGCAGACGGCAGCCCGGGACGGAACAGGCTGCTCCCGTGGCAGCGGTCCAGGGCCCTCCGCGGGGTGCCCGCGTCGTGCACAGAAGCACGGCGCCCGAGAGTTCTGGGGAGGGGGGGAGGGAGGAAGAGCAGAAAGAGGAGGAGGAGGAGGAGGAGGCAGGAGGAGCAGGAGGAGGAGGAGCAGCAGCAGGAGGAGGAGGAGGCCTTCTCAGAAGGCGGCGGGGGGGGGGGGGGCGTCTCGGGAGAGAGCCACCTTCACCGTCAGACAAGTCCAGATCACGTCCCGTTTGCGAAGGCTGGAAACATTTCGCCCTCTGGAAAGGGGCCCGGGGGACAAGCAAAGAAATAGGCACGGACCAACAGGATTCCAGGGACTCCCCACATTATGTCCCCACATCTTCCGGGTCTTCGTCTCTCCCCCCCCCCGTCCCATATTTTCCCGCATGTTCCTCCTCCTCCTCCTCCTCCTCCTCCTCATCATCATCTTCCGGGTCTTCGTCTCTCCCCCCCACGTCCCATAGTTTCCCGCATGTTCCTGGGAGTCGACGATGAATGGTGTCTGCGTGTTTCTTTCCCTCCCGGCAGAAGCCGCCGAGCTCGGAGGAGGAGGAGGCGGAGGAGGAGGAGGAGGAGGAGGGGGAGGGGGAGGAGGAGGAGGAGGAGGAGGAGGAGGAGGAGGAGGAGGAGGAGGAGGAGCAGCAGGAGGAGCAGGAGGAGGAGGAGCAGCAGCAGGAGGAGGAGGAGGCCTTCTCAGGAGGCGGCGGGGCGTCTCGGGAGCCCTGCGGCCTTCTGGGAGGTTTTCTGCGTCTCCGTGGAAGGCCTGGAAAACCTCTCAGAGGAAAGGGGCCCGGGGACACGCCAAGAAATAGGCACGGACCACAGGATTCCAGGGACTCCCCACATTATGTCCCCACATCTTCCGGGTCTTCGTCTCTCCCCCCCCACGTCCCATATTTTCCCGCATGTTCCTCCTCCTCCTCCTCCTCCTCCTCCTCCTCATCTTCCGGGTCTTCGTCTCTCCCCCCCCACGTCCCATAGTTTCCCGCATGTTCCTGGGAGTCGACGATGAATGGTGTCTGCGTGTTTCTTTCCCTCCCGGCAGAAGCCGCCGAGCTCGGAGGAGGAGGAGGCGGAGGAGGAGGAGGAGGAGGAGGGGGAGGGGGAGGAGGAGGAGGAGGAGCTGGGGAGGAGGAGGAGAGGAGAGGAGGGGGAGGAGGAGGAGGGGGAGGAGTGGTGGAGGAGGTTAGAGTCCCGAGGAAAGGCTGTGGGGCCTCCGAGCCCTCGGAGAAGATGTCTGCCCCCGCTCGGCTTCGCCGCCGCTTTCTCTCTCACCCCCATTCCTATCTCCTCTCTCCTCCTCTCCTCTATCCTCCTTCTCTCCTCTCCTCGACTCCTCCTCTCTCTGCCTCTCTCCTCTCCTCCTCTCTCCTTTCTCCTCTCTCTCTCTCCTCTCTCATCGCTCCTCCTCTCCTCCTCTCCTCTCTACCTCTCTACTCTCTCTCTCTCTCCTCTCTCTCTCGTATACTACTTCCTTACCTCTCTCTCCTCCTCCTCCTTCCTCCTCCTCCTCCTTCCCACACTCCACTCACCTCCTCCTCCTCCTCAGTGCAAGGTGCTTGGGCGGCCCGCGTCTCTGCCGCTGTCCAGGCCGAGGCCAAGAACACCCAGCCGACCAACGCCGAGGGAGGTTGGGAGCCGTGGTCATCCTGGCCCAAGTCCCGCCGCCGCCGTGGTAAGGGCAACGGCAAGGACCAAGACGAAGACTGGTGGGCCAGCAAGAACGACACCCCCAAGGCCCGCTCCGCCGAAGACATCCTGGCGGAGCTCCAGGCAGTCGCTCCTCACATCGACAAGGCGGCCATCGACGGCATCAAGTCGCAGATCCCGCCGCCCCAGCCGCAGAAGCCTGCCGACCTCAACGAGATCTACAGCCGCGCCCAGGCTACGGAGCGCCGCTGCAAGAACAACCTCGAGAGGCTGCTGGAGAGCGAGCAGAAGGCGCTCAACTGGTACACCGAGCGCAAGCAGGCGTCGGAGGAGGCCGCCTACAAGTTGGCTGAAACACAAGCGGAGGCCCAGGCGGCGCTCGACGCCCTCCAAGCCGCCCGCAAAGGCGGCACAGCCACTCCCATGCAGACGCAGCAGACCCCGACCTTCAACCTCACCAGCCTCCTGGAGGACGGCGACATCTCCATCGAAGCGGGTGCGGCGTTCGACCTCCAAGGCCTCGACGTCGACGACAACGACCGCCAGGCCTGGGAATCCCTGCAACAGCGCTTCGCCACGGAGCTCAAGGCCAAGGTCACCGAGCTCTTCGGCAACACCGCCAGCCACATCAGCCAGCTCCGAGCAGAGGCCAGCACCATGCGCACGCGCTTCGCCTCCAAGCGGCAGCGCGCCGACGAGGACGGGCACGCCAGAGCGGGCGGCGGTGCACCGCCTGCCGCCGCGGCCGCAGCAGGCGAACCCCCAGCGGCAGCCGCAGCTGACGCTGAAGGCGCGGCGCCCTCACCGCCGACGGCGCCAAGCGACGGGCCTCCTGCGCCTGCTGCTGGCGCTGCTACTGACGGCGGCTATGTCACCCAGCCTGTACCTGCACTCAACAAGGACCCCGACCTCGAAGACAAGGCTCAGAAGATGCTCAGCCAGATGCGCAAGCCCACCGAGGCCGCCGCCGCTGGGCCGCAGCAGCCTCTTTAGCCGACTACAACACATCCCTGGACGGAATGGTGAGACGGGACGCCTACCGTCAGAGACCACGCTTTACGACAACCCAGCGAGCATCAACACAATGGACGCAGTCCTCGACCCGTTCGACGAGCTGGCCGAGTTGGACGCCCACTTCGATTACGCCGAGTCCGAGCAGTACGCTACCGCCCCGCCCGAGACGCTGTCCTCGGTAGGGGGCGATGAGACGGCCCAGACCGTCGACCACCCCGTGGTGTGGGGCCCAGGACAGCCACAGCGTGATGCTCGGTCTGACCCTGATGCCGCTCCGCCCGAGACGCGGTCCTCGGTAGGGAGCGATGAGACGGCGCAAGCTGTCGACGTTCATGCGGTACTGAGACCAGGGGAGCCTCCGCCAAAGGCAAACCCTGATGCCGCTCCGCCCAAGACGCAGTCCCTGGTAGGGGGTGATGAGATGGCGAAAGCTGTCGACAGTCCTGTAGTGCTGGGGCCATCGAAGCCCAGCAGCAGTGTGAGAGCCTATCCTACACCTGCCAACCAGGAGAAAGGCCCTACGAAGTTCCCGCAGTCTGACCACTCCCTGTTTTTCTCCAACATCACACAATGGGGACCACAATCTGAAAAATGGTTGGCAGGCCCAGGCAAGCAATATCAGATGGTAGCCCTAGTCGAAACACACATCTCGCCTGAAAAAGCGCCGCTCATCTACGACAAGATTGCAGCGGATGGTTGGAGAATATCATCGACTACGGCCACCCCTACCAGAAGATCGGACGGCGGCAACACGGGTGGCGAGATCATCCTATCCAGGTACCATGTCCAGGCCACCTCGTTCAACCATCTCCGAGATCTTGCCATTTCTCAGCGCAGGCCTGACCCCTTCCTCGGCTTCACGGCCATGGTTTGGCACAGACGCTCTGGCAATCTGGTTGTTATTGCTGCATATCTGGAACCCCACAGGCAGATCGAGGGTGCTGTGCACGACAAGCTGCTCTCGCTGGGAGCCTTCGTTACCATGCTGACAGACCCTTGGATCATTTTGGCGGACTGGAATATGACACCCGAGCAGCTTGCAGCGACAGAGTGGCTGGCCAAATGGAATGCTACCATTGTGCGAGCACCTGGATCAGCCACCTGTGACAAGGGCCAGGGGCTCACGCTAGATTTCGCACTGGTCAAGACCGGCATCGAACACACCATTTCCATACGCCAGTGCCCCACTGTACCGTGGGCCACCCACGTTGGCCTCGAAGTTCGAGCAGGCAGTGCAGATCCTTGGTGGTATCAGTCTATCGATACCCCCAAGGCCTTCCCCACAGTGGACAGGCCCAGGATACCACCAGACCCCAACAGCAAGACCGCCATTAAGAAACGTAAAGCAGCTGAAGCTCGAGCAGCTCGTCTTCGCGACCTACCTCCTGAACTTCAACAAGCAGCAGCACAGCTTCAGCCACAGGTCGAGCCCGCAGCTCTGGATCCTATCTCCTACGCCATCCCGCTGGACTTGTGGCAAAAGCAATGGCAGGAGGCGGTGCCCACACCTTGCAAGCAGCCGCACGCGCACTTCGTGTACCGACACTGGGAGCACGACGCCGACCTCCTCAACCTCAAGTACGCCAAATGGGTCTCGGCACTCGAGAACACCATGATCAGCCACCACCTGATCGACCCGAAGGAAGCCGCAGCATACACTGGCCGTGCTCAGGGCTACCAGCTATCTTGGAAGAAGACAGCGGCTGACAGCGGCTGCTCCAGGCCGCGTACACGTACATGATCCACATGCGGAATGGTGGGCCATTACGCTCACCCTCATCAAGCGCTACGCCGCGCTTTTCGACAAGCCTAAGCATACAGCGCTTATGGAGCAGCAGGCCATCATCATCCAGCAGCGCGCCGACCACTTCAACAGCCACATGCATGACCTCCAGTTCGAGAAGGATGAGGA
>CAUYUJ010014579.1:341550-361542 GCA_963575745.1 Prorocentrum cordatum | reverse complement strand
GTCGCGGCATCGGAGTCGTCATCAGCACGAGGGGTAGGGCCACGGTTGCGAGGACCGACCCTAGCTAGCGCCTCCTGCTTGGTTTTGTGCAATTGTGACAGCAATTCCTGCGGCATCGTACTCCAGATCACCGTGTGTTGTAGCCGCAGCCCGCCCCATCCGCCCATCCACAGAGATTGGCTCACGGCTCGCACCTGCCCGAGCACGGCTTGGACAACGTCTGTCTTGAGTAGCAAGCTGCGCGACGGCTGCTCGAAAGTGAAAAACACGCTCCTCAAGTTGGCAAAAAACAGCAAGTACGACCTGGGATCATCAGACATTTCGGGGGTGGAGGCTCAGAACGCGAGTCTGGCGTAGATCCCATCGACGGCTCACCGAAGCTCACCGCTTGGCGGTGAGATTCGGTGAGCTGTTCATCGGGCTACACACCAGACTCACGTAATCCTGGAATGCCAACTCCCATCCAAAACCGGTTCGATTGATGCATGGCTCTTGAGTCAAGCATGCGTTGATTTGGACCCGAGGCCTGGAAAACTAACATTGTGTTTAGATTTGTTCAAAACCCTCCCGACACAACTTGGGACATGTGCGCAGCCTCAGCCGCTGCGCGCGCACATGACGCAGAGCTCCGAAGTACACTGGAGGGTGAGATGTGAATGGACCCGCTGGGGGCCACCGTAGCCACGAGGTAGAGGCAGTACAGGAGCCCAACCTTCACTGGAAATTGCCAACAACAGTCCCCTGCCAACAGACACCACCCTCGACCAACAGGAAAATGACCCCATCAATCCCTTCGAGATCAATTCGAAGGGTTGCCAGCCCTGGAAAACCGAAACAACTCTAGGCTTGATTTTTCCTCACCCCGAGAACCGAGTAGCATATGTCTTCAAACATAGGTGCATCCCTGCGATCAAAAGTAAATGCTCTGAAGCGTGATCCCGATATCATGCTTGCAGTGTGCCCGATGCCAGAGCATATCTCGACGAATGCAGTGGTCCTCTCGATGTCAGCGATGCTCTCAATGAGAAACGCAATCGAACGCGAGAGCACAGCACGGCCGCTCCCCTGTGAAACGATGTCATCATCCAAGCCAGACTCTCGGAGAATCTGGGCTCTGCTCCGAGCCCACTCTGCCCCAGCCTCATGATGAGGTAGCCCGCCGAGTGCTGGCAACAGCAATTTGGTGATGATAATGATGCCAACTAGCTGCCACCTGCAATGAGCACCATGTTGTGCCCGACTGGCCAGAACGGACATATTCGAAGTAGCGACTGAAGGTGAAGCAGCCCAAATACTCGAACCTCAAATGTAACCCTGTGCGAGTACTTTGCGACGTCTCGGAGCGATGCGTTCAAGCTCTCGTCGATAAAACAGTTGTACATCTTTGGACTTCCGTGGATATCCACCCTGAGTGCGCTGAAGACTACATCCTCCTCCTCCTCCTCCTCCGCTGCCTCCCTCCTTCCCTCCCTCCCTCCCTCCCTCTCTCCATCCCTCCAGCCATCCCTCCTCTCTCCGTCCGTCATCCTCCCTCCACCTCCTTCCTCCGCATCCCCCCTGACAGCTCCTGGCTCGAGGTTTGGGCCCGTTTGCTCCACCCTGCCAACCTGAGAAACAAATGCCCAGAGAGGTGGTGTTTCGGGACGAAGGAAATCCCTGCTAACTTACAGCATCTTAAGTGGACAGCGTAAGACGATAACATCAGCTGGTGCGACGCACGAGGAACAACACACGTGTGCTCGCGCACGAGGTTAAGAAGAGTCTGTAGTGTCTCTCCACCGTGTATCATTTCGGGCCCAAAGACGCGAGCACCCCCATTTTGACGCAGAATGTGGATGGCAAATGGCAGCACGTGCCCGACTTCGGCCGCCTTCAGTGACATTGAGCTCCCAGGGTGCTTCGTCTTCTGACAGCCGAATTTTATCACGACAAAGGGAGGTGGGGGGGGGTGGCCGCCAACACACCGAACCATCGAAAACCTTGAGAATCTACCGGCCCCGATCTCCGAAAACATAGGATTTTGCGGCCCAGCATTGCCACTCCCCCCAGAACAGGAACTAAGACGCAAGTATAAAAAAATGGTTCCTGCAAGGTGTAGCCCTTGCGTTTGCCGAGCATCTTCGTCGTCAGGGCCCCCATTCGCTGTTGAGGTGGCATGCCTTGAGATTGCTGCCAAAACAGAAATTCACCTTGAAGCCTGCGACCCCCTGCCTCTACAACATCGTCAAGACCTCCTGGGACGCCCCATGGATTCGACAGTACCGTTCTCCATAAACTCGCACTCACGTACCGCATGACCGGCCCGAAGTAGAAAATATGGAGGCTATCGATCGCGATGCTTCGAACTGGGTTGCACGACAACTCATCCGAAAAAAGTGGGCAACGGTGTACCATCGGATCCATTATTTTCTTATCGTGTGAAAGGCGTGATCTCCACAGCGTAACTAGTACTGGCAGCTCTGTCGTCTCGAGTTGAAACGTGTCTACAAGATATTCTGACGGTTCAAGTCTGTCCCCTGTTTGGATCTCCACCCCATTGACAACTGCCGACTTCATCGCTAGTCTGCCCCGAATCCCCTTACCACCTTTTTGAAATGCTAGTACACGCAAGAGCTGTCTGCGGTGCTCTTGAGTATTCAGAAGCACGGTCACTTCACACCTTACGCACGCGTCATTATAATAGTTTTCGTTTCTCATAGGCCAAGTCACGTTCGTGTCAAACCCATCGTAACACGAGTGCAAGTCGGTACCGCATAGATCACACATCATGCATGGATTGAACACCGCACTCCAAGATTGCAACTCCATGAATTTGCCGTGATGATGGCCCGGGTGTTTAATTTGGGTTGCGTGTTTTTGCATAAATGTTGGCTGGGACTGTATGGTGGGCGGCTGGTTGTTGGTGATGGTTTTGTGCCCGCGATTATGTTGCGGTTTTTTTATTGGCGCCCTAGTGCCTATGTTCGGCCCAGTCCCCCTTGACCCATATGAGCGCTGCTGTATACCCAAAAACTTTAGGATCTTTAAAGACATGCCCATCTTCAAACGAACTACCATCGTGACGAAACTCAGGACGACATCCCCGTGGCATAGCGAGGAATTGCCACTTTGCATTTAGGAGGTGGGGGAATATGGTACACCAGCCGCGGCAGCCGCACTGACAGGAATCATACGATCTAGTGACCGAGAGGAGGTGGCGTTTGCCCGAGCACAAGTTCACAATCCACATGCCAAGCGTGGAGTCATTACGCCCAGCGGCAGAAGACATGTACGAAACGCCGTCGAGGTAGAAGGCGAGAGGCACGGGCAACTGCTTACCACTAGATATCGCACTGGCGACTGCGGGGTGGTTCTGATAGCACGGCAAATCCAAGATACATTCTTTTCGATCATCAGGGTCGGCATTCAGCATATCCAGGGTAGTTTGGTCGTTCTGAAGTTCGTCTTCTAAAGATTCAAATACAGCACACACTGGCGTTTGTCTGATGGTCCTTCGGGGGCGCCTATTGAGATTCACTGGCGTATCGATGTTGAACATGAAGGGGGCATGAGGAAGAACTTGTGATAGGTGTTTTTGGTACTTACCACTTTGCTGGTCTGGCTTTCATTTTAAAAATAAATTTTCAATTATTTTTTTTGTTTTAATTTTATTAAATTTGGTCTGGCTGTACAGCGTATTGTTGGAAGTCGGCCCCAGGGGTCCCAGCATTGTGAGCCCAATGACACATCAAACAAAATTCTTTTGCCGACAATTTACAAGTTGCATACATGCGTATCATCAAAGACAGAAGCTCAGCGCCTGCATCCCTGGCGCTCTGGGTGCCGATGGATATGCCTTGGCCTCGGCCTCGGCCGCGCCCAACCCTGAAGCAATGCCGTGCCCGCTTCATGTATTACGATGCCAAAAAAATATGGCGCCTACAATTAGCAACGCTTGGGCCGACACTCCTTTCGGTGTTGCGACGGGCCGCCGACGACAGATCGACATCACCAGTCTGTTTGATGTTAAATATGTTTGGCGTGTATGTGCCTGCCCGACCCCCCTCTAGCGTGACCTACCGAACAATTGCTGTTTTTTTTGCAACGCCCCCCCGAACTTTAAACGACGTGACTCGGTGCACAACGATCTATTGTGTTTGGCCAATAGTGTAGCGCCAATCCTAGATTCACTTCTAGGAACCCCGAACTGAACTAGCCGCTCGTGGCACTCTTGCGCCGTGAGCAAACGTACAAATTATAAGCGCCACGCAGAATCAGCCTGCAACGCGTGTGATCGAGTTGCCAGACATCTGTTCGAGCAATCTCGTGCCCCTCCCCTTCCCTAAAGTTCAACTCTGCTTCCCTCCTCGGGCCTTCAACCTGCGTGACTCTGGGCGTCGCATGACAGCCAGCCCCTGGCAGATGTCCAGCTAAGAAAAGAAGCGTGACAGCGCGAGATGCACAAGTTGCCGCGCGAAAACAACGGCCGTGCGGAAGCTCGACAAGGATGATTCGCACTACGGCTGATGTAATCAGACCTCGGGCACGCCTCTACCTTGGAAAACCTGAAGATTTCAAGCGAATGTCCAGAAAACGCAAGAAACAAATTGAAATCTCGAGAAAATTTCAAAGATCCCCGAAAATCCCGAGGCTCACCGGATCTCACCGCTCAGCGGTGAGCCCTCTGAGTGGGGTTGGGGGGGGGGCTCACCGGCTCACCGGTTGCAGGAAACCATGTGTTTTTACAGGTTTTGTGGTTGGCTCACCGGGTCACCGAACCTCACCGGTAGGCGGTGAGGGGGGGGGGGCTCACCGGTAGCGGTGAGCCTTCGGACGGTCCAGATTTCAGCGAGATTTCGTTGATTCTGTGTGCGCGCAGCCCGAATTTCAAAAAAGTCTGATTTCCACCTCCGCTTCGGCTCAATCGACTCTGCCCGACCCTTCCCCTCCCCTAGCACCCTCACCCTGCATTGGATTTCCCTACTCTCTCCTCTTTTCCTCCCTTCCCTCTCCTCCACCACCTCCTCTCCTCCCTCTTCCCTCTCCCTCCTCCCTCCCCCATTGTCAAAGAGAAGATGGCTCGAGCACTAGCGCAGACTCTCGTCGGCGCCTCTTGAAAACGAAGTAGCCAGCGCTGGCCACTTCATTAGTGCTTGCTGCACTTCACAGCAAAGATCTCCTGCACCGTTCCCGAGAGAGTCATCAGGCCCTGAACCATTACGTCCAATGTCTGGAGCTTCTGGAGCGCCGCCGAGAAGTCGAGGTCGCCGAGGCTCTTGCGCACCTTGCCGAGGTCCTCGGTGATGAGCCGATTCACGTTGCTCTCCTGGGCCAGGAACTCGTTCATCTTGTCGTAGTCAGCGAGGAGATTCTGGGCGTCGCTGTCGGTCGAGCCCCACTTCCACTTCGGGTCCTTGTTGATGCTCCTCTCGATCGTGATACACTGGCTCAAGCACTGCTGGTACTTGCTGATCGTCTTCTTGGCGGCAACCATGAGCTCCTTGATCGAGTCCGCCGCTCTGGGTTCTGGTGGAGCCTGAGCATGTTGACCTTTAGTTGCTCTCTTTGGCTTCTTGGTTGCAGGCTCTGGCTCAGGTGCGCCGCTGCCCGTCTCCTTGCTACTTGCGTGCCGCTTCGTGCTCGTGCGTGCTTCCTCCTCGATGGGGACGGTCTTCGACTTGTCCACTCCAGCTCCCGCGACTGCAGCATTGCCCTTGTCCTCCACGGGTGCCGACGCAGCGAGCGCTGGACCCTCAGCCTGCGTGCCCATGCGCCCTTCCAGGCGGCGCCTCTTCGTGACCGCAGACTCCACATCGTCCGATGCCCACTCTTGGTACTTGATCCACGCCTGCTCGAATGCCTCACTGTAGCCCTCGGTGACATAGAGGATGCGGATCGACTTCGTCACGCTGTCGTAGTAGAACCAAGGAGGTCCAAGCTGCAGGCGCTGTATGGCAATTCTGGTCGCCTTGGGCGGCCATTTTCTCGTCGTCGTCTCATTCGTCCTCCTGTTTCTCCTCCTCCTCCTTCTCCTCCTCCTCCTCCTCCTCCTCCTTCTCTTCCTCCTCCTCCTCATCCTCCTCCTCCTCGTCCTCCTCCTCCTCCCCCTTCTCCTGTAGCGGTGGCCTGCAACCATCCCAGAACTCCACCTCCTTCCAGATGCGCAACTCTACCAATTGGGATGTATTGGCCCTGCTTCCACGACGTCTTGGTGTACGTCTCCCTCTTGATCTTGCCCTCGCGGTAGTTGCCGTACTTCTCGCGGGCCCACTTGGCACGGAACGCCGCGGCCTCATCAGTGTCCCCCTCCTTCGCCTTGTAGTCAGCGCCGAGGCCGTCAGGATCCTTCTCGCACGCCCGCCTGAAACGACTGGCCATCGGGTTCCCCTTGGCCCCATTCGCGTTGAAGTTGAAACCTGAAGCCCGAGTCCGCTGCCACAGTTGGTGTTCTGCTTGGGCCTTCGGGTTCCACTGGCTGGTGTCAAGCTCGTCGAGCGCCTTGTCCATGGCTGCATCCACTGCCTCCTCCTGGCCTGGCATGTCGACCTTCGCGTCGCTGCCGAACTTCACGGCGCAGTGCTTGGCATCCATGCTCTCGACGGTGAAGCCTCTCTCCTCAACAAGGCTGCCGAGCTCGTCGGAATGGAGGCACTCCATCAGCATGGCGTGGGTCGCCAGCTCGTCGTAGGGGAGGGGTCGGGTGGGGGGGAGCGGGGTGGGGTGGGGGGGGGGAGGAGGGAGCGGAAGGGGGAGGCGGCGGTTTCGGGGGGGGGGGGGGGGGCGGGGGGGTGGGGGGGGGCGGGGCGGTGGGGGGAAGGGGTGGGCGCGGGCGTTGTCGCGGGGGGGGGCCTGCGGACAGGGCGGGGGGGGGGGGGGGGGGGGGTGGGCGGGGGGGAGGGGGGGCGGGCGGGGGACGGGGGGGGGGGGGGGGATGGGCGCCGGGGTCGGGCCGGCGGGGCGGGAGGGCGGGGGGGGCGGGGGGGGAGAGGTGGGGGGGGCGGGCGGGGGTCCGGGGGCCTTGCCCGAGAGTGTCAGCTGGTCCTCTCGAGATCCAAATGCCAATGAACGCATTCGTGCACCCCCCTGAGCTCCCTACACATTACAAAAGGGGGGATCATGCATTCTCACTCATACCGAAGCCTACCGACAGCGGCGAGACGTTGGAGACTGATGGTTGCGAGCTCCGTTCTGACGGCAGCCTCGCCACATCACCACGCCTCACCGCTGGCAGTGAGCTTAATTGTCAGCGTCGGTGGGATAGTTGATCCTACCTGGCGGTCCTCGACCTTGTTCATCCGAGCTTGCAGCGCCAAGAAGTGATCCTTCCTGGTCTTGGGCGGCGTCTCGAACGGCAACGTCTCCAAATCTGCCGGGGGGATCTCCTTTCTGGGGGTCGCCCAAAAATTGCTGGCTCACCGCCTCACCGAACCTCACCGCTGGACCTCACCGAACCTCACCGCTGGGCGGTGAGGTTCGGTGAGGCGGCAATTTCCTCCTCATATCCTCCTTCCTTCGCCTTTCCCTGACATCAGAGTGTTGCATTATTTCTCATCGATCCTTCTGGGGCGCTGGTGGCGGGGTCACGGGCTGCCGCTCCCGCTTGGAGCCGCCCGCGCTCACCTGCTCCTGGGCCTCCAGCTGGCGCTCCCTCTGCTCGGCGACCGCCTTCTGCAGCAGCTCCTCGACCTGGCTCGCCGTCGGCGGCCCCTGAGCGTCCTGGCACTGGCCTGACGCACTCGAACCTGCCGAGCTAGCTGGCTCTGGCTGCGGCAAGCGTGAGACCTTGCTCCCCTGCGGGTCCGTGGACGCGGCTGCCTCTGGGTCGCGGTCTGCTGGCACCTCGATCCCCTTCTTCCTCGCATCCTCCTCCGAGAGCTTGATAGCCATATTCATGTCCTGACGGAGCTTCTCCTCCTGCTCAACCTTCTCGGCCTCGCTCTTGGCAGACTCGTCCATCGCCCGCAGCAGCTCCTCGTCATCGGTCGGTAAGTTCTGCTCGACACCGTTGCTCTCGGGGCTGGAGTCCTGCACTTCGACGACCTCGACCTGCTGCAGAGGCGAAGGTGGCTGCGGGGGGGCTTGGTGGGCAACGTTCGCCGAGCCCTCAATCTGCATGGGCGGCTGAGACTGCTGGTCTCGCTGCCCCTGGGCCATCTGCTCCTTCATCTGGCGGAGCGCCTCCTCTTGCTTGCGGATGATCTCCATGAGTGTGTCTTGCGACAACGGCTGAGCTGAGACCTGCAAGCAGTTCCCACCGTTCAGGTTCGGCAGGGCCGCGGGAATGGTGGCCGCGGCGGTGTCCACAGACGCTGACTGCGAGCCGCTCCCATCGAGCTCGATGGGACGATGTGAATGCTGCGTCGCCTGCGTGAGCGCGTCCACCTCCGTGGATCCAGCGTGATCGCCTGCAGCGGCGTCGGATGCGGACATCGCTCCACTGCGAATGCTTCAGGACGCACTGGCGAAGACCCCTCTCGCGAGTCCGAACATATGGCGCGCTCGAGCCAGAATTCTACACGGAGAACCGATATCTGGAGGTCTGGTTTGGCTCTGTGGGGAGGGGGCAGGGGCGAGCATATATGTTGTTTCCCCTTGCGAAGCACCGCTAACATTCACGACATCGTGTTGCGACGAGGAGGTTTAAACCGACATCAAACATACTATCACTGATACTTGCATTCGTTGGCTGCTCGAGTTTCCATGGCTCGGTGACTAACACCACGGGTCGTTTGATTCGAACATTCGCCATGACAGGGTGTGTTTCAGCTCGTTGCTTCTGACTCCACAGGCGTTCGCGAAAAAAGGCACTGCTTGGCGCAATAGCCCGCCGCCTCTGTCGCGCAGCTCGGACAGCCGAATAGGCGAGGCCAGATCGGCCGCTCGATCTCACCGAGCGTGAGACAGATGCGCCATGCATGTCTGAAACAATATTGCTTCCTCCTCCTCCTGCTCCTCCTCCTTCTCCTGCTCCTGCTCCTCCTCCTGCGCCTGTCCCCTCATCTCCTCCCCCCCTACCCTGCGCCCCTCCATGGGGCCGCCCACCAATTATTGAGGTAAGAGGGCCGCCACGTGACCGCCACGAGAAAGCATCAAAACAGCGAGCGCAGGGGCTCGGCCGTGTGCGCGCGGCCAGGACGGCAGCGCTGACGGGTCACATTGGCCTGACCAGCCACGTGCATTCGGCTGAATATTTCACCCGAACGCGGACTCTGGGATGGGATCACACTCGGGGATATGCGTCGGTGACGGCGCATCCTGCACGAGCTCCCTCGGAGCCCTCGGCGGCGGAGTCGACGGTACAGACTTCGCAGCTTTCGGGATCGCAGACTGAGCCTTCGGGATCGCTGCAGACTGAGCCTTCGGGATCGCTGCAGACTGAGCCTTCGGGATCGCTGCAGACTCAGCCTTCGGGCTCTCTGCGGGCACACTCGGGGCGTTGGGCGCTGGCGTCGGTGGCGTCACAGCGGCAGGCCTTCGCAGGACGGTGTGCTCATCACCTGCGTCGCCGCCGTCTTCAGTTTCACCGTCGTGTTCGCCATCATCTCCAGAACCGGAACCCTGGGAGTCCTCCTCATCATCTTGATCTTCCTGAGGGTCGTTCGCAGGGACCTCAGCGTCGGCATCGCCTGCACCGCCAGCGGGCTTTGCTGCTGCTGGACGCTTCAGGGTCGCCATCGCCTTCGTGTTCTCCTTGACCCATTTCCGTTTGCTGTCCTCGATGCCATCTTTGTCGATGGAGCCCGCCGCGAACAACTTGGCCTGCGAGACGAAGAAGTCCTTGTACTTCTGAATCTCCTCGGGCCCCTTCACGACGAGCTGAGAACGCTGCGAGGACCCCTCCCAGATCACAATCCACTGCTTGGCCTGCTTGTGGTTGTTCACGACGGTCACCTTGACCTTCGCGTCGCCTTTGGAGCCCTCCCACAAGAGCGTAGCTGCGGCTGGAACTGCAGCATCGGCAAGGCTCGCATCGTCAGCCTCGAGGCCCGCGACCTTCGAGAAGTGCGAAAAACCTCATCCTCATTCCTTCCTCCAGCATCCTTCCGATCCTCCCTCCCCTCGTCTCCCTCCCCTCTTCTCCTTCCCCACACCCCTCGCCAGTCCTGCATCTACACTGTGTCATTCGACATTCAGTTTACTGTTGGGTTCGGTTATTGGCCCATGGATGCATGCGTTGGCCCCCGACCTTCCACAGGAAACCGTCTGGCCATGTTGCCACGGGACCGTCGGCAGTTTTCTTGATGGTGGCGTATTCTGGTTGGGCGTTCGTGCCGTCGGAATCCTTGATTCTCCAGGCAGCCTTGCGCCGACGCGTAACACTTTCAGCACGGTGCCCATTTGGTCTGCTTTGCCCCACGGTCTTGGGCGGTCCTGGATCCAGGGGAGGGGGGGGCAGGGCAGACGGGATGGGCAGCGTGCTGACAGTTTTGAGCGTCGGCGCCTGGAGCTCTTTCTCAAAGCCGAGTTTCCAACCCTCCTTGACGTCGACGTGCGCGAGCCGACTCGATGAACCAGCCGAGGATGCCGCCGCCGCCGCTGGCCGAGCTCTCTTCGGGCACGGTTCCTCCTGGGGGTCGGGCTCATCCGTTCCTCCTCCCCATCCCCACCCGCCATTCGTCGACCTCTTCGCCCTGTCTTCCTCGTCCTGGCCTTGACCAAGGACGGGGCAGACGAGGACAAAGAGGTTGGCGTTATGACGGGAAGGGACATGAGGCCGTCCAGTTTGCCCCATGTCCTCGCCATCCTCATCACCGAACGCGTCCGCCGCCCACTTCGGAGGCGGATCCCTGGTGAGGTCAGGTCCTCCATTCCTCCTTCCTCCCTTCCTCCCTCCTCCTCCTCCCTTCTTCCTTCCTCCCTCATCCTATCCTCCTCCTCCCTCATCCTTTCCCCCTCCCGCCCTCCTCCTCCTCCTCTTCCTCCTCCTCCTCCTCCTCCTCCCTTCCTCTTCCTTCCTCATCACGTTTCATGCCACACGGCCTCGACAACGCCTTGGAGCAATGCCGAATCATCGCTCGAATCATCCAGGACTGTTCGTGCGCCCAGTCGACCTTGGCGTCCGCGAGCTTCCACGCGTCTTCGCGCATGGTCGCGACGCGGAGCATCACTTCCTTTGGGGCGCGATCCAAAGATGGTCAAACCCAAAGGCCCCTCCTGTTCCTCCTCTATCCTCCATCCTCCTCCTCCCCCCCTCCTCCTCACTCCCTCCTCCCTCCTATCCTACCCCCGCCTCCTCCTCCCCTCCTCCTCCTCCTCCTCCTCCTCTTCATCCTCCTCCTCCTTCTCCTCCGCCTCCTCCTCCTCCTCCGCCTTCTGGTCAGAGATAGAGGGTTTGGAACGGGGGGTCCTCGGCCATGCTCTGCGAGACCCCGCCAGCCTTGAGCGTCTTCATGGTCTCCGAAAGCATGGCCTGCCATTTCACGAGCTTCTCCTTGTCCATGTCCTCCTGCAAGTTGGTTGTGTACTCCAACCTGGGCTGATCCTCCTCCTTTTCTCCCTCCTCCTTCTTCCCCTCTTCCTCCTCCTCCTCCTCCTCCTCCTCCTCCTCCTCCTCCTCCTCCTCCTCCTCCTCCCCCTCCCACCTGCTTTCCCTCCTCCCTCCTCTCTCCTCCTCCACCTCCTCCCTCTCCTCGTCCTCCTCCTCCTCATTCTCCTCCTCATCCTCCTCTTCCCCCTCTTCCTCCTCCTCCTCCTCCTCCTCCTCCTCCTCCTCCTCCTCTCCCTCCTTCTCTCGCCGTCCTTTGGATAATCCCCTGGGCAACCCATCCACCGTCATATGCCGACTCCATATGGAGAGCAGCGCGTCGGCATTGGCGTCGGACGGGGGCCGCTTCGCGGCCGTGGCGCCTTTCTTGGGCATCCTCCGCGCCACGCCACAAGAACTCGAAACCAAAACGGCTATCAACGAGATAATGAACAAGGATGCGCATCCTGGCGCGATCGTATCCGCGTTTCTTTTGAGACTGTTGCATCTGTTTAAAACGAATGCGCGGCGCCAGGGCGAGAGCTGCGCAGAACCGGAGGAGGAGGGTGGGGAGGAGGAGGGGGAGGAGGAGGAGGAGGAGGGTGATCATGATGATGTTGAGTGCCATTGATGATGTTTTGTGATATCGAAACGAGAAAACGCATCCAGGTATAAGTCGACGCGCTTGGCGGGTGCTCAAGTTCTAGAATTAGCCTAAAACAACATGTTTGGTATATTTCACATGTCGGGACTAAAAAAATAGTCCGGTTGTTATGTTGAGGGTCGGGACTAAAAAATAGTCCGGTTGGACCTCAGGGCGGCCGCGATCCCGGCAGCACTGCGGAGGGGGTGCCGCGCCGCACTCTCGGGGGCCACGAGGGGGGGGAGGACACGGCAGGCTCCGGGGGCCGCGCCGCACTCTCGGGGGCCACGAGGGGGGGGAGGACACGGCAGGCTCCGGGGGCGGGGCTCGGGGCTCGAGGCTCTCTCGGGCGCTGCCGCGTCCCCAGACCGCCGACGTCATGATTTTTTCATGACGCGACCCCCAGAGGTCCCGACCCCTTCCCCGGGACAGGTTTTTCGTCCTGAATCGTTTTTTGACGGTCCCGAGGCCCGGTAAGGGCCCCCGGAGGCCGAAAATAGCGAAAAACTTCCCGTCGTAATTTTTTCATGACTCGAGGGGGTCTGGGTCGGGCGCTGCCGGGGGCGCAGGGGGCCCCAATCGCCAAGGCATCGCCGCCTGGGGCCCATACGTGAGCAGCGACGTGGCGATGCGAGGAAGATCGCGGGGGGGGGGACCCGGGGGCCCCCATCGCCAAGGCGTCGCCGCCTGGGGCCCATACGTGAGCAACGACGTGACGATGCGAGGAAGATGGCGGTGTGCAATCGAAATATCAGGAGGGGGAAAAGCAACACACACACACAGACACACTGAGTCGTCGATCCTCCGGAAGCTATGGAAAGCATGGGAAGTGGGGGGGAAGGCAGAAGCCCAGAAAATAGAAAAGACAATACAGGGAAGCCTTGGATTTGCGTCTATTCATTTGTTTGTTCCTGGGCCCCTTGAAGATAGCTCTTTCCCCGAGGAGCGCTGCCTGAGGCAGCCTGACTGTCCGAGCGGTGATCGTCCCGCCCTCCGCCGGAGCTTGCTTCGATCTCGAGCACGCACCGGTGCGGCCCCGGCTCCGCGGCAGCAGAAACAAACCAGCAGGCTACCGCAGCACACTCGTTCCAAGCAAAACCTGATGAAGCCATCGAGGCTGGAGCCATCGAGCCTGGAGAACGAGACGCTTCGCTACCGGGGGCCCAAGCCCGATGTGTTTGCACCTCGAGTCCCCCCTCGCGCACGGGGCCCGGGCCGCCTCGTGTCGCGACAGGGGTCCTGACCCCCAGATCCCCGCGGATGTGATCCAAGCGGAGACTGTTTTCTCATTCTCTGGCGCGTAACTGGGGCAGCCCCCCCCCCACCCCCCCAGACCCCCGACGTCATGATTTTTTCATGACGCGACCCCCAGAGGTCCCGACCCCTTCCCCGGGACCGGTTTTTCGTCCTGAGTCGTTTTTTGACGGTCCCGAGGCCCGGTGAGGGCCCCCAGAGGCCGAAAATGGCGAAAAACCTCCCGTCGTGATTTTTTCACGACGCGAGGAGGTCTGGGATCGAGGCTTGAGCCATCGAGCCTGGAGAACGAGACGTTTCGCTACCCGGGGCCCAAGCCCGATGCTTGCACCTCGAGTCCCCCCTCGCGCACGGGGCCCCGGCCGCCTCGCGTCGCGACAGGGGCCCTGACCCAGATCCCCGCTGAGGTGATCCAATCGGAGACTGTTTCCTCATTCTCTGGCGCGAAACTGGGGCAGCCCCCCCCACCCCTGGGTAATGGTCCAGCGATCCCAGACCCCCGACGTCATGATTTTTTCATGACGCGACCCCCAGAGGTCCCGACCCCTTCCCCGGGACCGGTTCTTCGTCCTGAGTCGTTTTTTGACGCTCCCGAGGCCCGGCGAGGGCCCCCAGAGGCCGAAAAGTAGGAAAAACCTCCCGTCATGATTTTTTCACGACGCGAGGAGGTCTGGGGGGGGGCGGGGCAGCCCCCCCCACCCCTGGGTAGTGGTCCAGCGATCGTGCTTCGGGGGGCGGGGCGGGAGCCCCCACCGGCCTGCTGGTGCTCGCGCGCACACTGCGGCGATCGCGGCATGCAGAGCCCCGCCCCCCGACGTGCCCCGCCCCCCGCGCCCAGCGCCGGCTGCCCGTTATACACCGCCGCCCCGGGCAGCGCGACCGCCGCCCCGAGAAGAAGGCAGAGGCAGTCTCCCGCGGTGGCCTGCCTTCGCCTCCGGCCCTCCCAGACCTCCTCGCGTCGTGACAAAAAAGTCACGACGGGAGGCTTCTCGCTATTCTCGGCCTCCGGGGGCCCTCGCCGGGCCTCGGGGCCGTCAAAAAGCGACTCAGAACGAAAAAGCGGTCCCGGGGAACCCAGACCCCCGACGTCATGATTTTTTCATGACGCGACCCCCAGAGGTCCAGACCCATTCCCCGGGACCGGTTTTTCGTCCTGAGTCGTTTTTTGACGGTCCCGAGGCCCGGGAAGGGCCCCCGGAGGCCGAAAATGGCGAAAAACCTCCGTCGTGATTTTTTCACGACGCGAGGAGGTCTGGGAGGGGTCCAGGCCTCTGGGGGTCGCGTCGTGACAAAATCACGACGTCGGGGGTCTGGGCTCGGGGAGCCCCTGTGCGGGCCCCCGGGCCGTCGAACACGGATCCGGGGCGAGGAGTCGCTCCTTCGGCTGCGGTCGGGGCCTCGGCGCCGGGGGCCGCGGGCTGGCCTGGAAGAAGGCAGGTCGGCGGACGTGGGCCCAGACCTCCTCGCGTCGTGAAAAAAACACGACGGGAGGTTTTTCGCTATTTTCGGCCTCCGGGGGCCCTCGCCGGGCCTCGGGAGCGTCAAAAAACGACTCAGGACGAAAAACCGGTCCCGGGGAATGGGTCGGGACCTCTGGGGGTCGCGTCATGAAAAAATCATGACGTCGGGGGTCTGGGGACGTGGGGGGAGACGGGCGGGTGCCGCGGTTCCTCGCCGCTTCCTGGCTCGGGCCCCCCCCTTGGGGCCCCGGACCTTCAGGGAGCGATGCCGGGTGGAGAGCCTGGAGCGCGTTTTCTTTCTTGCTTGGGGCATCATGGGCATATGGCCCCCTCCCCCCCTTCAACGTACCGCCCCTTCCCCCCCTAGTGCGCTCCGGGCACTGCCGCCGTGCGCATCGGGCACGCGGCGGGGGGGAGGCGCTACATTATACCCCCCCCCCGGCCCCCTCCCCCCCTTCCCCGCTATAATGCCCACTATCGCCGAAAATGAAGAAACGCGCTCCTGTCACCGGGAAGAAAGCTGCAGGAACCCCAGACCCCCGACGTCATGATTTTTTCATGACGCGACCCCAGAGGTCCCGACCCCTTCCCCGGGACCGGTTTTTCGTCCTGAGTCGTTTTTTGACGGTCCCGAGGCCCGGTGAGGGTCCCCAGGAGGCCGAAAATAGCGAAAAACCTCCCGTCGTGATTTTTTCACGACGCGAGGAGGTCTGGGGTTACCTTCGAGATCCCGCTTCGCTCACGCAAAGGGGTGGCGCCAGGGGAAGGGTTTTCTGAGAGAGAGCGGGGGCCTTCTGAGAAGGCGGGGGGCCCTTCTCAGCAGGCCCTGGAGGCTTACAAGAGTGATGGGCCTGTTTTCCACCACCACCACCACCCTAAGTTGAGGGGGGGGGGGAAGGAGGAGGAGGAGGAGGAGGAGGAGGAGGAGGAGGAGGAGGAGGAGGAAGAGGACCCCCTCCCCCTCCAACGTATGGTGGTGGTGGTGGTGGAAGACAGGCCCACCAAAGAGGGTTTATTTTAAGTCGGGCGTGTCCCTCTACGGGAGGAGGATTCCAAAATAGTCAAAACAATACTCCGGGGACGAATGTTTGAGTATGTTTGACTGTGCTTGAATCTGTTGTGGGTATGTTCAATTTGTCCTCCAAAATCCCCCTGTATGGGGGACACGCCCGACTGAAGGCTTATTGGACGCCTCGGGGACCTTCTAAGAAGGCCCCTGCTTGTGTTGGAAGCCCCCCCCCGCGCCCCCCGTGAGCGCGCCGCCACGGCTGCTGCTGCTGCTGCCCCCCCTCCTCCTGAGGGGGGGAGAGGGCGGAGGGTGAGGAGGGGGGCGAGGATGAGGAGTGGGCGGTGGGTGGGAGGATGAGGATCAGGGTGAAGAGGATGAGGAGGATCACGTACAGCTGAACGCTGGAACGCTGTCAATCTCGGTTTCGGAGTGGGCCTTGGGGTTCATTTCGATGTTTAGCAGGGCGGTCCCCCTGAGTCAATTTGCAATTTGGGCCCAAATGGGATTTCGTTTTGTACTCAAGATGTCTGTTGGCAAGAATATGGCTCCATCCGTTTTCATGGGGAGAGTCAGAGGGAGCTTGGACTCGAGGAAGTATCTGGAGGCCTCTGGAGGGCCCAAAACGCACACAACGTTCAACAATGTTGATCCTCTCTCACCCTCTCCACCTCCATCGATCCTCCTTATAAAGAACTCCTCGCTGTCCTTGTCTCACACGTCCTTAGGCCAGGCCAGGCGTCGTGAGATCTCCGTACAGTCGTTGTACGTTATTATTTTTTCCGCAAGCTTGTTCTCGCCTTAACTCTTGATGCAATTGTGTTGAACACAACTCCCAGCCGTTACACTGATGGAGGTCGGCACGTTTTCAAAATGTGACCCTCGCTGGAGACTTCCTCAACTTGTTACCACACGTGAAGGTGTGAAAGACGTGCACGGATGGATGGCGGCTGTTTTTTCAGAATGGGGGTCTCGCCCGAGACTTAGCCAGAGCTTACCAATTGCTTCGCTCACTCCGCCGGCCCATGTGTTGCCATATGTTGGTATGCCCATGGCGGGGGAGAAGGAAGATATGGAATTCAATAGGGGAGCACGAGGAGGAGGGGGAGCAGGAGGTGGAGGAGGAGACCAAAAAAAAAAAAAAAAAAAAAAAAAAATCAAAAAAAAAAAACAAAAAAAAAAAAAAAAAAAGAGAAAAAAAAAAAAAGAAAAAAAAAAAAAAAAAAAAAAAAGAAAAAAAAAAAAAAAAAAAGAAAAAAAAAAAAAAAAAAAACAAAAAAAAAAAAAAAAAAAAAAAAAAAAAAAAAAAAAAAATTACAAAAAACAAAAAAAAAATAAAAAAAAAAAAAAACAAAAAAATAAAAAAAAAAAAAAAAAAAAAAAAAAAAAAAAAAAAAAAAAAAAAAAAAAAAAAAAAAAAAAAAAAATTAGCTTGATTTTATTGGGTGAGGGAGCCTCTGGCCTATCGCCATCCGGACGCTCTGGGACGCTCCGTGCGAACTCGTCCTGTTCAGCAGTCTGTGAGCTTTGCCTCGCGGAGGCTGGGGGAGGATAAGAAGGGAGGAGGAGCAGGGGGAAAAAGAGGAGGAGGAGGAGGAGGAGGAGGAGGAGGAGAAGAAGGAGACCTCGTTTGACCTTCTGGCACGAGGTTTTCAACTGGGCCGCGGCTGCACGGAGGCACGGCGGATTCCTCCTCGAAGCGGGACCGTCGCTGGGCCCTTTCTCCTGGAGTTCTAAGACATGCGAGCGACACGTGGCCCTGTCGTGCGACCCTCGCGCTGGAGCTTCGCTGCCTGCCGCCTCACTCCTCCTCCTCCTCTCCTCCTCTCCCCTCCTCCTCCTCCTCCTCCTCCTCCTCCTCCCCAGACGTCATAGGAAACCCATCGGTTCGTGTTGTGAAGTCGGGCCCGCCGCACTCTTGCCGCAGGGCTCCTTACCGCAGGTAAAAAACAAGTGTTGTTAAGTCTGGCCCGTCCTCTACAGGGGGCATCTTCAGGAATAGTCAAAACATGGTCTGGGGATTTTTTTTTGATCATTTCCCAACCGTCCTGTGATGTTGGGTCCTCGTTTTGAAGAGACAGCGCCCCGCCGTCCTTCCTCCTCCCGCTTCTCCCTCCCCCTCCTCCCTCCTCCCCCTCCTTGCCTTTGCTCTCGGCACACCTCTCACACGTTTCGTAGCCCCATAGGGAGCTCCACCGAAGGCCCCAGTGGGGGTGTTCGCACGCGGTTCCTTCACCCAGGGCAGCGTTTCGTGGCCCAATAGGGAGCTCCACCGAAGGCCCCATTGGTGGTGTTCGCATGCGGGTCCCCCACCCAGGGCAGCGTTTCGTGGCCCCAAAGGGAGCCCCACCGAAGGCCCCAGTGGGAGTGTTCGCATGCGGGTCACCCACACAGGACAGCGTTTCGTGGCCCCACAGGGAGCTCCACCGAAGGCCCCACTGGGGGTGTTCGCATGCGGGTCCCCCACCCAGGGCAGCGTTTCGTGGTCCCCCGCCCAGGGCAGCGCTTCGTGGCCTCATAGGGAGCTCCACCGAAGGCCCACCTGAAGGTGTTCGCATGCGGGTCCCCCAGCCAGGGCAACGCTTCGTGGCCCCATATGGGAGCTCCACCGGAGGCCCCACTGGGGGTGTTCGCATGCGGGTCCCCCACCCAGGGCAGCGCTTCGTGGCCCCATAGGGAGCTCCACCGAAGGCCCCACTGGGGGTGTTCGCATGCGGGCCCCCCACCCATGGCAGCGCTTCGTGGCCCCAAAGGGGGCTCCACCGAAGGCCCCACTGGGAGCTCCACCGAAGGCCCCACTGGGGGTGTTCGCATGCGGGTCCCCCACCCAGGGCAGCGTTTCGTGGCCCTATAGGGGGCTCCACCAAAGGCCCCACTCGGGGTGTTCGCATGCGGGTCCCCCACCCAGGACAGCGTTTCGTGGCCCCATAGGGCGCTCCACCGAAGGCCCCACTGGGGGTGTTCGCATGCGGGTCCCCCGCCCAGGGCAGCGTTTCGTGGCCCCATAGGGGGCTCCACCGAAGGCCCACCTGGGGGTGTTCGCATACGGGTCCCCCAGCCAGGGCAACGCTTCGTGGCCCCATAAGGAGGCTCCACTGGGTGTGTTCGCATGCGGGTCCCCCGCCCAGGGCAGCGCTTCGTGGCCCCATAGGCGACTCCACCGAATGCCCCAGTGGGGGTGTTCGCATGCGGGTCCCCCACCCAGGGCAGCGCTTCGTGGCCCCATAAGGAGCTCACCGAAGGCTCCAACGGGGGTGCCCGCACGCGGTTCCCCGCCCAGGGCAGCGTTTCGTGGCCCCATAAGGAGCTCCACCGTGGGCCCCACTCGGGGTGTTCGCATGCGGGTCCCCCACCCAGGACAGCGCTTCGTGGCCTCATAGGGAGCTCCACCGTAGGCCCCAGTGGGGATGCCCGCATGCGGGTCCCCCACCCAGGGCATCTTTTCGTGGCCCCATAGGGAGCTCCACCGAAGGCCCCAGTGGGGGTGCCCACATGCGGTTCCCCCCCACCACCACTGTGGCAGGCCCCTCACGCAGTTCGTGGCCCCATAAGGAGCTCCACCGAGGACGATATTCACAACCGCGGTACTCACAACTGCATATGGTTGGGTCCTTCGCCAGGCTAATTTTGAGCATGTGGGGGGCATTGTTTGCGTATTTTTGTTTTTCACCCAAAATCCCCTTGTAGGGGGGCACGCCCGACTTAACGGTATTGTTATCCAGGGTGCCTCAGGCTCCCCGGGAAACCAAAAGGGTACCGAGACCGCCGCTCCTCGGACCTCCTCCCGGGGTGCGCTCTGACCAGAATTGCGCAGGCCAAACAACAGGCAAGGGCAGCGGTATGAGTACCTTTTTCCCCCTCCGAAAAAAAGGAGGGCCCGTTCGGGCAAGAATTTCGAGGCGACTCCGGCGGTGGCGACGAGGGCCTCCCAGGAGGGCCCAGAAAGGCGAACGCGAGGCAAGGGCAGCGGTACGGGTGCCTTAGGAGGAGGAGGAGGAGGAGGAGGAGGAGGAGGAGGAGGAGGAGGAGGAGGAGGAGGAGGAGGTGAAGAAGAGAGAAGAGAAGCAGAATAGGGGGAGGAGGGTGAGTAGATTAGGAGGAGGAGGAGGAGGAGGAGGAGGAGGAGGGGGAGGAGGAGGAGGAGGGGCGAGGAGGGGCGAGGAGGAGGAGGAGGAGGACCTCCTCG
>CAUYUJ010014579.1:311550-336550 GCA_963575745.1 Prorocentrum cordatum | reverse complement strand
GATCATCAAGCGCAGCCGCCATCACGATCATCTGGCTCACCGTCAGCTACGCCAAGCTCATGAACTCGCCCGTGACGCTGCTCTTCGTGTCCTAGACAAACTTCGCCGTGCTGATGATGATCCTCCAAAGAAATCACCGCAAACCACATACATGATCACGCTTCAGCGCTCGCTCTATGAAGATTCTTTCGACTCCACCATCGCCGCCCGCCTTCGGGCCTGGCTCCCCACCCTCCCGTCGGCGCCGTCTGCTACCATTTCCGACTCAGGACGCCTCCAACGATTCCCACCACTTCATCTACTAGTTCCTAATACGCCTGATGAGGATGACCACGACATGCGAAACGCAGCCAACGAGCTCGAGACCATCGCTGAATGCCTGCAGCATTGGGCCTCCGACTGGCTTCCATCGATTTACCTCGCTCAACCACCTCATGAATGGGACGCCGACGACTGGCATGAATGGTGCGAAACCTTTATTCTTCGTCATCTCCGTCGTGGCGGTTTTCAAGTCCTCTTTCGTGGCCAAACAGAAGCACAACTCCGTCGGCGTGCTGAACGTATTTGCACGCAGGCATGGCAGTCAACCGCGGCACCCAGACTCCAGACCACCGCTGCGTTCAATCTCCCCCGCGCCGCCGAATTACAGCAGAGGTTCGATCGTGCAGCTGCCGAACACCATGCTCGGCGTCGCTGGATCCACGACGCCGACTTCCAGAACAACGACTCGGACTCCACGCCCGTGATCACTGACGACCTCACCAACGCGTACGCAGACGACAACGACATGACCTCCCTCATCCAGTTACCGTTCAACGTGAAGACCGCGTGGAGCCGCCTCCGCCCGAAGATCGCCGAGCTGCCGCCCTCGCGCTTCTGGCCAGTGATGAAGACGCTATCGGGCGGGTGGGCCACGTCTTACCGCATGCACGTACAGCCTATCTTTCGAGGTTGTGTTCTTGGCTGCAACCCAAAGTTTCACCCCGACTCCTTCAGCCACTATTTGGTCTGCAAGCGCTTGTGGCACCACGCTGCAATGCCTCGAGGACGACTTCGTAGATGCGTACTTGCCAGGCTTGGCCTGCACGACACCAATTTCGACCCGAACGGGGCCGAGGACGACAAGATTGACCACGTGCTCATCCGTCTCGCCGTGGTCTACAGGTTTTACCACTCGATCAAGATCGACGGCTGCGGCGACAACGAGTACAACATCCACAAGAACTACATGCAGACCTCTCGCCTCGCCCTGAGGCCGGGCCCGTGCGCGCACGGCGGTGCGCGCTCATTATAGATCGACGCGCCTCTCCCAGGGGTTCGTTCGCTCCTCCTCCTCCTCCTCCTCCTCCTCCTCCTCCTCCTCCTCTCTCCTCCTCCTCTCTCCTCCTCCTCCTCCTCCTCCTCCTCCCTCCTCCTCCTCCTCCTTCCTCCTCCTCCTCCTCCTCCTCCTCCCTCCCTCCCTCCCTCCCTCCCTCCACTTCCCTCCCTCCCTCCCTCCCTCCCTCCCTCCCTCCCTTTCTCCCTCCCTCCTTCCCCCCTCCTCCCTCCCTCCCTCCCTCCCTGCTCCATCCCACTCTCCTCTCCCCTCCATGCCATCTGCTGGCCACAGCCGCTCCGGCCACTCTCCGCCGCTGGCTGGAGCGCGCTCGCGCGAGCCCCCGCGGCCGCGCGCGAGCGCGGCCTCGCGCTGCCGTCGCAATGCGGGCCGCCGGGGCGTAGGGCCCGGGGCCCATGAGGGCGCTGGGCCGCAGGCTGCCGGCGCCCCACCAGAGGACGCCTGTCCTCGTCCTCGCTGCCGCCTCGCCGGTCGCTTGTCTTCTCATGTTTCTCTTGTTCTATCGCCTCCCCCTCCCATCCTCCTTCTTCTCCTTCTCCTCCTCCTCCTCCTCCTCTTCCTCATCCTCCTCCTCGTCCTCCTCCTTCTCTTCCGCCTCTTCCTCTACTCGGCTTTTCAAGCTTGAGCCCAACATGTCAGCGGGCATGCAACCTTCCCTGCTCTACTTCCTCCCTTCTCTCTAACTGCATCGCGCCAGGAGGCGGCCAATGTGATATTGAGCTTGACACTGGTACCTGCAATGTTTCGAGTGGCGCAGCAGGGTGGCGCAAGCCTCATGGCATGAACACATCACGTCGACAAGGAACGTGTTCGACACGAAGAGATTCGGCTCCAAACGCAGAAACCGTGTCCAGAGAGTTAGCTGCTGCTCTCTTTGTCCGAGTACTGCAACCAAACCAACTGGGATTAGATATTGGTCACCGTCTGCGTGCTCGTCCTACTTCTTGGCCGCGATAGTCACCAACATGAGATGATAGAAGTGCAAATCGCCTGTCTCAAGGAAAGTCTGGAACATCTCGCCTGTAATGCAATGGTTTGTAAGGCTATTGGCGAGCATGTCTTTGGTGTCACACCAGAATGCATGAGGAACCTTATGGATGAGCCTCTTCGCGCGTAAGGGAAGAAGGATGAGCTTCTGCGATCTGTCCTGAGGAGTTCCTATCATGCCAGTACACAGTTCAGAAAGGTCTTGGCAGTCCGTCATGGTGTCGATGGGGACGTCGTAGCGGGCACCCCGCTAGCGCTTCGATCAGGTCTTCCGACGTAGGCTGATTAGGCCAGGTCGTTTTGGTACAATGCGCAGCAATCAGTTCACAGTGAGTCAAATATCCGTGCTGGCTGAGAGATGATGCGTGCGATGTTCTGTGGGTAGTCTTTTTTTTCCTTTCTTGGCCGAGAGCATTAGACAGTGTCCGTTACCATTGTTCAAGTCGGGCTTGATATTACCAGGAGAGGATCGGCCATACATTCGGTCCGTCATCTTGATGGCCATCTGCCCCTCAATTTGCGTAGGATGTCTTGTTGCTAGCGTGACTGGCGTCTGCTATAGCAGCCATGCAATACGGTGGTTACAGTTTCACAAACATCAGTCCAATATGCGCAAACTGCCAAGCTCCACGCGTGATGGTGTTGGCCATCCTCAAGTGTATGATCTTAGCGCTGCACACGTGCTGGTGCAAGACGACAACGCCAGCCATAATGTCAACACGGATATGGCACGGAGATAGCCGAGACCCCACAGCACATCGTAGGGTAGTCATCTGGGCTGGAGTCAGCTTGGTGTCATCTGAGGCACCTATGGGTATCTCCACCAGCTTGACGGCCAGGGCGAACTCCGTGTGATTTAGTTTGTAACAGTCTTGGTCTTGTCAGTAATACCGAGGTGCTGGGTAGAAGGCTTCACCACGATCGATTGCCTTTGCGATCCTCCATCTTGAAACAACATCTTCTTGAGCTCTCGAGTGCCTGCGACGCTCGTGTCGTCTACATGTCGAGCAGCGTCTCCCACCAGGGTGTTGTCAGCGTCGTGCCAGGTATGGAATGTCTCGTCGGACCGTGGTGAGCTTCGCCAGGAAATGTCCCGAACGCAACTGCCAAAGAAGCGGTGCCTCGTTCAGCCCATACAGATTGCCTTGAGAAGTCCTGGACCAGATTCAGAAAAAGTTACAGGAGGGCGCTCCCGGGAATTGCAAATCTCTGAGGTGAAGCCAGGCACTGTCGGGAATGACGAGGAGAACCTTTCGTTTGATGTCTGGCATGCGTACCTTGAGGGCCCAGCACGCCTCTTGCAGCTGCTCGGACCTGAAGCCTGGGAGGAAAGCGCTGCCGACGTCCCACTCTTCAGTGTCCCAGTCACTGTTAGCCTTAAGTCGGGCGTGTCCCTTTACGGGAGGAGTCTCCAAAAATAGTAAGAAAATAATCGGGAGACGATTTTTGAGTAATTTTGGCATTTTGAAGCATTTTTGGTTGGTGTATTGAAAATTTGTCGTCCTAACCCCGCCTGTAGGAGGACATGCCCGACCTAATGTTAGCCGCGTCGCTGACAAGGAGCTTCCGAGAAAGCCTGGTGTCAGTAGTGCTGCGCTTGGCGAGGAGGTGTTTCTGCGGGTCAATCGCCACGACCACGCAATCTACTCTTGAGGTAACTCGTGGCAACGTTCCGCCCGCTGCTCGTTTCGATTTCCACTTGCGAATCAAGACGCAATTGATGGCCAACGTGTTCGTGTATCCGATTTTCGGCGTCTTGAGCACTCCGCAGTTCGTGAAGTTGGCCAATTCCCGCTCGATGGGCCTTGATAATGTTCGCTTCAAGACGAACCATGTCCTCGGGAGTGAGGTTGTCTTGTCCGTCTGGGAATCGACTCTGAAACGAGATCCGCCACGAACGTCTATCCAAACCAGGCGCAGTACTGCCAGGGCCCTGGCACTGATGCATGTGCCGTTGACCGCTCAGGTACCACAAGAGGAGAGGTAGCTCTCTGCCGAAGGGAAGGCCCCGGCGAGGAAATTGACGCCTGCAATTTTCATGTCAGTGTCGCATTCGCAGAACATCTCACCCAGCATGTCGCGCCTGTCGTGTCATTATTTGAAATATGATCCGCGTAGCAAGTGGTCGTGTGATTTGTTGAAGTAAAGCGGCGGAACCCAGTCGTCCAGGCACGATGGTATAGTGTCGTCGTTGCGCTCGAGTATGGGTTGATCCTCGGCAGTTTGTTCGATCGGAATTCAAGCATCTTCTCTTACCGGTAAGATCGATGGTGATGGTCCACTTCCTGCGGTCGACGACTTTGAGGGCCCGATCCAGACGATGGCCAGGGTGACAGGATATCTTGCCCCATCCAGCTTGCATGACCGAGAGCTGTCCGAAACTCCAATGCCTTCAACAACAGGTAGGCGAGGAGGACCGCATTGCAAAGGAGCAGGATACTCGATGGTCGGCTGCTCCTGCTCTTCTGGTGGATCGGATAGGGAACTGTCTCGGATGATTCCTGCGACTGCGCTAACTCATTCAGGCGGCTGCTCCTTGATGGCATGCTGGAGCAGAACGATCGTGAGTACGATTTGCTGCTGAAGTGTCTCGGCGTCGCGACCGATTCTGGAGACTGTTTTTCTGGGGGGGGGTCCGCGATAGCCCGAGTTATCGGGCTCGCCCCCCCACCCCCTCAAGGATAACCTAAACTAGCCGGTTGTGCAGGTTCGGGGGTGGGGGGCGCAGGGAGCTTGCAGGGAGCGTTGTGTTCAACGGCGCGGTGGTGTTCGCCACAACATGCTTTTGGTTGGATGCACGTTGGCGAAACGTTGGGGCTTGGAGTGGCACAGGGAGGCGACGACGACGATGACGACGACGATGACGACGACGAGAGACGAAAGACGAAAGACGACAAAGGACAGAAGACAGACGACAAACGACGATAGATGACGCTCGACGACGACGAACGACGACGACGACGACACCGACGACCGACGACGACCGACGTCGTCCATTGGCATCTAGACGTGCACGTGAGCAGCGCGTAAGCAGGCATTGCGTTGTGCACAGACAGCGAGGCGATTTGGTGCGCGCCTTGCTGCTGTTGCAGCAAGATTTGTTGTGTGCGCAGGCGTTATGGTGCTCGCAAGCATAAGTGCACGCAGGTCGCACGGTACACGCGGGCATCGTGATGCACCCAGGCAATTGGGTGAAGACAGGCTTTGTGGTATGCACAACTGTTGCAGCAACATCACTTATCATGCACGCAGGCATCCCAGGCAGGGTGGTGTACAGAAGCACTGTGGTGTACAGTCATTGCGGTGTACCACACCTGATGGTGCCATCCGCTGGAGTCCATGTGTAGCACTTCGCGCAGAGTTCCGAGTGCGAGGCTTTCCAATCGAATCCCTTTGTGGCGCTTTCCAAGGGATTTCTGATGTGAGGCTCTCAATAGAATCTCGCTGGCAGCTTTCCAAAGGATTCCTCGTGCGTTTCTTTCCAATAGATGCCCTCAGCAGTGCTTTCCAAACGGCTCCGATTATGAGTTTTTGTCGACACAATCCCTTGGTAATGCTTCGCAGCGGATTCTTGTTGTGCGGACATGGAATATGTTTGCTGTGCTTTCCAAAGGGACTCGCTTGTTATGCTTCAGAAAGGAGATGCGTATAATGTGTATAGAGGCACATGGAGAAAGCGAAAGAGGAAATGTAAGGGTAATGGTGAAGACAAGGCTGAAAGCTCGTACAAACTCTTCTGGAACACCGAGGGACTCCACAATCCCCCGGCCTCTTCTCCTCCCCCTCCTCCTCTCATCATCATGGTTATTGCCCTGATTATGTTCATTCGTCATCCTCCTCTTTCTTTTCTATTTCCCCCTCCTCCTCCTCCTCCTCCTCCTCCTCCTCCTCCTCCTCCTCCTCCTCCTCCTCCCCCCCCTCCCCCTCCTCCCCCTCCTTCTCCTCCCCGTTCATCCTCCTCTTCTAACTTTTTCCCATATGGCTCCTCACTCCTGCTCCTCCTCCTCCTCCTCATTATTTCCCTCTTTGTTTTCTTCCTATTCCCCATCATTTCCGTCCGTCGCCTTCCATCTCTCTCTTTCTATCGTTCCTGTCCTTGCTCCTTGTAGCCGTCTCCTTTCCTCCTCCTCTCGGAGGACCTCCCCATCCACATCGAAGTGCTCGCCTCTTGTTCCTTGATTTCTTCTCCTGCTTTTTCTGAGGGCGCGCTCGACCTTCGCGTGATTTTCTAAATCTCCTCCTCCACCACCTCTTTCTTTGCCGCGTCATCCGTGGCCTCCTTCTCCTGCTTATCCTCTCCATCTTATTCAGTAGGATTACGTCAGTTGTCATTGTTACGTTGATGAACCCTCCACTCCTCCTCGCCTGCTCCTCGCACGCCCTCTCCCTCTCCCCCTCCTTTTCGTTGCCCTCCTTCCCCCCCGTGGAGTGGACGATTGGCGTCCTCGCCCCCCTCCCTCCGGCCTCGTGCTTCTTCCTCCTCCTAGAGTGCTGCTTCTCGGGGGATCACTCCCACGGTGATCCCTCCTTCCCGCCTCCTGCCTCCTCCTGCCCCCCCTCGCCGCCGCCGCGGCCGCCACCGCCGCCACCGCCAGCCGCCGCCGCCGTCGCCGCCCGAGGTCGCCGCCTGCCGCCCGCCCGCCCGCCCGCGCCGCCGGCCGCCGCCGCTCCCGGCCGAACACACGCCGCCGGAGGCTCCTCCCGCGCTGCCCGCCGCCGCCGAGTGCGCGGGCGGCCGCCTGCTCGGGGCCTCGCCGCTCGGCGGAGGCGCCGGCGGCGTCGGCGCCGACCGCGGCCTACGGGGCGGAGTTCCTCCGGCAGGCGAGCGTCGTCGCCGCCGTCGCCGTGGTCGCCGCCGCCGCCGCCGCCGTCGTCGCCGTCGTCGTCGTCGTCGTCGTCGTCGTCGTCGTCGTCGTCGTCGTCGCCGTCGAGGCTCGAGGGTTAAGGGTTGAGGCTTGATGATGATGATGATGATGATGATGATGATGATGATGATGATGATGATGATGATGATGATGCCTTTTGATCATTTGCACCGCTGTTCGGGTCTCCGGAAGTCTCCAAATATTCAAGACACAGAGATTTGTTCATGTTGGTGTACGGGAGCGGTTCCGCACGCTCTCGCCCAAACGTCGGCTGCATTCCCTCTGAAAACAAGGCTCCCGCTCGAGTGCGGGCTTGGGGGCGAGTTCTGGTTGTTGAGTCCCCAGCTGCGACGACAAGAACCCCCGCCAGTTCCTCACATTCACGCCGAGGCGCTCTTTCCTCTTTCAAGATTACCCCAGCGAAGCACTTTAGTAGTGACAGGTGTGGGTGCTGAGCAGCGCCGCCGCTGATGGTGCTGATGATGGTGACGAAGCCCTTGGTGCTGAATGGTGTCGTTGCTGATCCTGCTGTGACTGTCGCTGCTGCTGCTGCTGGAAGGAGGCGGCGATACGGGATGATGGGCATGACACGGGGGAGCGTAAGACCCGGGTTTGCCAGGACTCGGGTTCGCCATCGTTTTTTGACGACCGCGCCTCGGATTTTGACGAGGAGGAGTTTCGTGGGATGTCTGCAGCGGGAGGCCTCGTCAAAACGCAGGCTCGGCCTCGTAATTTTTTTGACGACTTCGTCGGGGATTTCCGAGTCCCCTGTACCCAGGTCTTACGTCCCCCAGGAAGGAGGCGGTGATACGGGATGCGGAGAGAGAGCTGGAGAGGAGGAGGAGGAGGAGGAGGAGGAGAGGAGGAGGAGGAGGAGGAGGAGGAGGGAGAGAGGAGCGAGGAGAGGAGCGAGGAGCGTGGAGCGAGGAGCGAGGAGCGAGGAGCGAGGAGCGAGGAGCGAGGAGCGAGGAGCGAGGAGCGAGGAGCGAGGAGCGAGGAGCGAGGAGCGAGGAGCGAGGAGCGAGGAGGAGGAGGAGGAGGAGGAGGGTCTTCTGCGAGCGCGCCGGAGACAGCTTCTGCCGTCCGAGCGGAGTGGCTCGAGAGCCGTCCGCTCGGCGTCGTCGTCGTCGTCGTCGTCGGCGGCGCCGTCGTCGTCGTCGTCGTCGTCGTCGTCGTCGTCGTCGTCGTCGTCGTCGTCGTCGAGGCTCGAGGGTTAAGGGTTGAGGCTTGATGATGATGATGATGATGATGATGATGATGATGATGATGATGATGATGATGATGATGATGATGATGATGATGATGATGATGATGATGATGATGATGATGATGATTCTGAGTATGATTATGATGATGATGATGATGATGATGATGATGATGATGATGATGATGATGATGATGATGATGATGCCTTTTGATCATTTGCACCGCTGTTCGGGTCTCCGGAAGTCTCCAAATATTCTAGACACAGAGATTTGTTCATGTTGGTTGTCACCGTCGTGGGCATGGTCCTGGTCATTGTCGTCGTCTTGATCGTCGTCGCCGCGATTGCTGTCGTGGTCGGGGGCGTGGTGGTGGTGGTCGTCGTCGTTGTGGTGGTGGTCCTCCTCGTCATCATCGTCACGGTCGTGGTCGTTGCCTTGGTCGACATCGCCGCTCTTATCGTCGTCGTCGTTGTGGTCGTCGTGGTGGGGGTGGTCGTCGCCTTGGTCATCGTTGTCGAGGTCGTGGTCGTGGTCGTCGTCTTCATCGTCGTGGTTGTTTTCGTTGTCGTTCTCGTCGTCGTCGTCGTCGTGGTCATCGTCTTCGTCGCTAGCGTCGTCGTCGGCCGAGGGAGGGGGAGAAGGGTATGAAGAAGGAGGAGCCGAGCAGAGCACGAAGCAGGCGGACGGAGCCAAAGAAGGAGGAGGAGGAGGAGGAGGACGACGAGGAAGAGCAGGCGCAGGAGCAGGAGCAGGAGCAGGAAGAGCAGGAAGAGCAGGAGGAGAACGAGGCGCAAGAGGAGGGCGGGGAGTATGAGACGAGCAGCGGAGGAGGAGAAGAAGAGGCAGCCGAGCAGGAAAATTGGGGCGCGCGAGGGGGGAAGCCGGCCCTCCGCGCGCTCGATCTTCGCTCCAATGGCGCGGTGACCGCTGCTGCGCAGAGAACGAGCAGCGGGCCGTATCGAGAGGGACCTCGCGCGGACTGGCAGCACCGGCCGCCAGCATTACCGGCGCGGGCCAGACGCGAAGCCTGGCTTCATCGCCTCTTCTTCCTCCTCCTCCTCCTCCTCCTCCTCCTCCTCCTCTTCCGGCTCTCCTCTTCCTCCTTCTCTGCGGCTCTGTATCGAACCATTGGCCTGCACGGCGGCGTTCAAAGCCCCCTAGACGTGATGCTGACTTCTCGTGGCTTGCTGTCTTGGTCTAAGCCCCCTCGAGGGGATGCGGATTGTTTGGGGATGAGCTTGCTTGCGTGTAGGAAAAATGACACGCAAAGCCTGGCTTCAGGGGAACGCCAATGAGCGGCGCCAGCACGACTGGCGCCGTTCGGGTGCTGCGCGTCCGTGCGCGGCAGGAGGACCTTGATCTCGAAGCTGCGATGCCGTCGTCCAGGCCGTCGACGGCCTCCCTGGCGCCCCGTCCCAGACGAGCTGGGGCAGCGCGCCGGGGAAGCGCCCAGTGCGGCAGAGCTGCTCCGCGTCGGCAGCCACGTGCTCGTTGGACCGCTGGGGCCACCCATCGTGCCCACCTTGAGGCCACCTCGAGGTCCTCGAGGTGGGCACGGTAGCCAACCCGAGGCCCGCCTCAGTCGGCTCCGTGCCCACGAGGGCAGCGCCCAGGAGGAGGAGGAGGAGGAGGAGGAGAAGGAGGAGGAGGAGGCGGAGGCGGAGGCGGAGGAGGAGGAGGAGGAGGAGGAGGAGGAGGAGGAGGAGGAGGAGGAGGAGGAGCAGGGCCCACAGGGCCCCACGGCGTCGGCCCGCTCGCAGCGGAAGCTGGGCTGCTGTGGCCAGAGTCGTCGAGCACGCGCCCTGCCGGGACCACCGCCGCGCGGCGAGCTTCGCGTCGGCGGTGCCTGGCGACCTCGGCCGGCGAGGGGGATTTGACCGCCGCCTCTTTGGTTTCTCTGCAGGCGCCTCAGCAGCACTTGGCCAGCGAGGGTGGTTTGGCCTCCTCCTCCTCTTTTGTTTCTCTGCAGGCGCCTCAGCAGCAGCAGCAGCAGCAGCAGCAGCAGCAGCAGCAGCAGCAGCAGCAGCAGCAGCAGCAGCAGCAGCCGGCGGTGCCACGGCCGCGGAAGCGGCAGTGGCCACGGCCGACCTCGCCACCACGGCGACGGTACGGCGCAGTGCCTTGCTGAGCACCACGGCGCGGACTGCAGCCTCCGCGAGGATAGCGTCGTCGGCTGCGTGGCAGGCGCTTGCCGAAGCTGGAGAGGCGAAGCCGTGCGATCGCTTGAACCATCCAGTCTTAAGCCGTGCGTGTCCCTCTTCAGGGGGATATTCAGGAATAGGTAGAAATACTCAGGGGGCAATGTTCCTACTATTTTAGGTCATGTGTGAGAATTTGTTGATCATATCCCAACCATCCTGTGGTGTTGGGTCGTCGTTTTCAAGAGACGGTCCCCGCGTTCACTCCTCCTCCCACTGCCCCCTCCGGTCCCCGTCATCACCCGTTTCAGCACACCTCTCACACGCTTCGTGGCCCCATAGGGAGCTCCACCGAAGGCCCCAGTCGGGTTGCCCGCATGCGTCCGCCACACCCAATACACCGTTTCGTGGCCTTCTAGGGAGCTCCACCGAAGGCCCCAGTGGGGGTGCCCGCATGCGTATGCCACACTTGGTACAGCGTCTCGTGGCCCCATAGGAGGGCCAACGGAGGCCCCAGTGGGGGTAGCCGCACGCGTCCGCCACACCCAGTACAGCGCCCCGTGACCACATAGGGAGCTCCACCGAAGGCCCCAGTGGGGGTGCCCGCGTGCGTCCGCCAAGCCTAGTACAGCGCTTCGTGGCCCCACAGGGAGCTCCACCGAAGGCCCCAGTGGGGGTGCCCGCATGCGTCCGCCACACCTTGTACAGTGTTCCGTGGCCCCATAGGGAGTTCCACCGGAGGCCCCAGTGGAGGTGCCCGCATGCGTCCGCCACACCCAGTACAGCGTGTCGTGGCCCCACGGAGCGCCACCGGAGGCCCCAGTGGGGGTGCCCGCATGCGTCCGCCATGCCCAGAACAGCGTTTCGTGGCCCCACACGGAGCTCCACCGAAGGCCCCAGTGGGGGGGCCCGCACCCACCACAGCACTTCGCAGCCCCATAGGGAGCTCCACTGACCGCGTCACTGGGGATGCCCGCGTGCGTTCGCCACATCCAGTGCAGCGTCTTGTGGCCCCATACGGAGATCCAACGAAGGCCCCAGTGGGGGTGCCCGCATGCGTCCGCCACACCAAGTACAGCGCTTCGTGGCCCCATAGGGAGCTTCACCGAAGGCCCCAGTGGGGGTGCCCGCATGCGTCCGCCACGCCCAGTACAGCGTGTCGCGGCCCCATAGGGAGCTCCAGCGAAGGCCCCAGTGGGGGTGCTCGCATGCGTCCGCCAAGCCCAGTACAGCGCTTCGTGGCCCCATAGGGAGCTCCACTGACGGCCCCACTGGGGATGCCCGCGTGCGTCAGCCACACCCGGTACAGCGTGTCGTGGCCACATAGGGAGTTCCACCGAAGGCCCGAGGGGGGGTGCCCGTATGCGTCCGCCACACCCAGTACAGCGATTCGGGGCCCCATAGGCAGCTCCACCGAAGGCCCCAGTGGGGGTGCCCGCATGCGTCCGCCACACCCAGTACAGCGTTTAACGGCCCCACAGGGAGCTCCACCGAAGGCCCTAGTGGGGGTGCCCGCTTGCGTCCGCCACACCCAGTACAGCGCTTCGTGGCCTTCTAGGGAGCTCCACCGAAGGCCCCAGTGGGGGTGCCCGCATGCGTCCGCCACGCCCAGTACAGCGTCTCGTGGCCCCATAGGAGCGCCACCGAAGGCCCCAATGGGGGTGCCCGTATGCGTCCGCCACACCCAGTAAAACAGGACCTATCGTCTTCGTTCGTGCCGTGTACCCCGCCACACTTTCCGGCGCACCGCTCGCACGGGCTGTGGCCCCATAGGGAGCGCCACCGAAGAAGATTTTCATAATTGCGGTATTCACAACCGCATATGGTTGGGTCCTTCGCCAGGCTAATTTTCATTGTTTGTCCGAATCCGCCTGTAGGAGGACGCGCTCGACCTAAATCCATTCTGGGTCTTATTCATCACGTGATTAAAACTCCTATCCCGATGATTTGCGTGGCCTGATTTGGGATAGCTCCTGCAATTATGAGGATAGGTGGGTCTCGTTCAGCGGGACTCTTTTCTTGACATGCAGGACACGGAGGAAGCGGATCAGGGAAAGAGGGAGGGGGGGTAGGGAGGGAGGGAGAAGGAGGAGGAGAAGGAGAAGGAGAAGGATGAGGAGACGGAGGAGGAGACGGAGGAGGAGACGGAGGAGGAGACGGAAGAGAAGGGAGGAGAGAGAAGGAGGAGAGGGGAAGAGGAAACGGGAAGAGGGGGAGGTGGAGAGGGGAGAAGGAGATGGGAGGAGGGAGGAGGGAGGAAGGAAGGGATGATGATGATGATGATGATGATGATGATGATGATGATGATGATGATGATGATGATGATGATGATGATGATGATGATGATGATGATGATGATGATGATGATGATGATGATGATGATGATGATGATGATGATGAGGAGGAGGAGGAGGAGGAGGAGGAGGAGGAGGAGGAGGCGAACCTCGGCTGGCAGGCGAGCGACTGGGAGAAGCGCTACGAGCGGGTGGCGTCGACGGGCTCTGCGCCAGAGGTCACGGCAACCAAAACCGTCAGCAGCAATCGATATTCGGCCTCTTCCTCCTCTTCCCCCTCGTCCCCCTCGTCCCCCTCCTCGTCCTCCTCTGTCCCGTCGTCGTCCCCGTGACTTCCCCGCCTCACCCTCCTTTGTCTTTTCCTTGCGAGCACTTTCCTCACTTGAAAGCAGTTTCCTGGCGTGCACCAGCTGACTGTGCAAACTTTCCACCACCGACAACAGCAAATCAAGCAAACAGCAGCACTGGCAGCACTAGCACAACACACCGACCACCCACCACCCACAGCAGCAACAAAGACACCGACCCACCAACTCAGCCCTTACCGCCAACACCGACCACCACCGACCAACAGCACCACCATCACCAAGCAGCACTGACCACCACCAGCCAACAGCATCAACCACCACAGACCACCACCGATCACAAACACAAAACACCGACTATCAATACTGACCACATCACAAACATCGACCACCAACACTGACCATCCACAGGCAGCACCGACCACAAGCACACTCCCGAACCTCGTATTCTTCATCTTCTGCTTGCCCGGGGTCGTGTACTATTTCACCCACGCCTTTTTTTGTGCCGGTTCCTGTGCTACGTACGGTTGAGGGACAAATTTAAGCAACACTCCCCCTCCCACCGCAATTCAAAGTTGGCACGTGTACGCATCACTGGTCTGACACTCCAGCTTGGGAGATCCAGGCCCAGCATTGCATTCGGGAGGAGGGGGGGGAGTTCACACCATATGTTACGCGTGAGTATTGCTGAATTGTTGACGACACCTGGATCTCGCCCACCTTCCCCTCTGCGCCAGTTTGTCGACTGTTCCACTCACACTCTCTACACCCACACGATCTGAGGCTACGGCCTCCTGCGCCCTGCCCAGAAAAGGAACACGGGTACTTCCATGCCACGCTCTGCCCCGCTCCTCTTCCTTACACAGCTGCCCTCCTTCTCCACACCCTCCCGCCTTCTCCCTCGTCCTTCTCGTCCTCCTCCTCCTCCTCCTCCTCCTCCTCCTCCTCCTCCTCCTCCTACTTGACCCGCTGGCATGCCCTCGGTGGCCCCGATCGTTCCTGTGTGTTTCGACTGGGGGGCAGCCCCCGCGAGCTGTTTTGCAGTCTTCGGGCGGGGGTGGGGCTGCCAGCAGCACAAGACGCGCGGGGCGCACGGGGCTTTCCCCCCGCTGGTTGAGCCAGCATGGGTGGGGGGTGGACGTTTCTGTGTGTTTCGCCTGGGGGGCAGCCCCCGCGAGCTGTTTTGCAGTCTTCCGGCGGGGGTGGGGCTGCAAGCAGGGGAACGGAGAATGACATAAACATAAAAACTCGGAGGTCCGCGCGGCGGACCTCCGAGTTTTCTAATGCTTAGGTCATTCTTCGTTCCCCCATTTCCCCCCGCTGGTTGAGCCAGCATGAGGGGGTGGACGTTCGGTGCTTCGGAAGCGCCGCCACCTGCTCTGGCCCACCTCTCCTCCTCCTCCTCCTCCTCCTCCTCCTCCTCCTCCTCCTCCTCCTCCTCCTCCTCCTCAGGCCCCTCCTCCTCCTCCTCCTCCTCCTCCTCCTCCTCCTCCTCAGGCCCCGTCGCCTGCTCCACGCGTTGATTGCCGATGGGGATGGGGTCGCTCGGTAGGCCGATGCCGGTCGCTCGGCCCTGGCTCGCTGTGGTCTCGCGCGTGCCAGCCCTGCACGGAGGGCTGAGCTCCTCCGGGCCTGGCCTGGAGACGGAGGAGTCTAGCCACGGGGCGCAGGCCGGCATCGACGGTTGGCCCGCGGGAGGATGCAATGACTGTCGTTCCTCCTCCGCGTGTTCCCGATTCCTCTCCTCCTGCTCCCTCCTCTTCCTCCTCCTCCTCCTCCTCCTCCTCTCCTCCTCCTCCTCCTCCTCCTCGTGCTCCGTCCTCCTCCTGCTCCTGTTCCTGCTCCCCCTCCTCCCTCGAACTCCTTCTCTTCGTCCTCATCCTCCTCCTTCCGTCCTTGCCCTCCTCCTCCTCTTCCGCTTTCTTCTTCTCCTCCTCCTCCTCCTCCTCCTCCTCCTCCTCCTCCTCCCTCCTCCTCCTCCTCCTCCTCCTCCTCCTCCTCCTCCTCCTCCCTTCTCCTCCTCCTCCTCCCTTTTCCTCCCCCCCCCCTCCCCTCCTCCTCCCTTTTCCCCCCTCCCTCAGACGGCGGCCGGGGCGGCGCAGGCGGCGGCGACCGCGCCCCCCCGCCGCGAGGCGGAGGGGCCATCGGCCCGAGCCGCCGCGGCTGCCCCCGCCGAGGAGGACGACGCGCGCCGGGAGGAGCCGCCGCCGCTGCCCCGCGGAGAGCGCCGCTCGACGGCGGCGGCGGCGGCCGCGACGGCGAGGAGGGGCAGGACGACGACGAGGTGGGCGGCCACGACGGCGAGGAGGGGCAGGACGGCGACGGGGGCGGCCACGACGACGAGGAGCCGGCCGTGGCGGGAGGCGGCGGGGGGGGCGGAGGACGGCGGACGGGGGACGGCCGGAGGACGTCGGCGGCGAGGAGGACCGCGGCGGCGACGACGGCGACAGGCGCCGCTCGACGGCAGCGGCGGCGACGGCGAGGAGGACGGAGGATCTGAGTTGCCCCGATGCGCCCGATTGAAGCGCAGCGCGTACCGTGTTCGAAGCGTCTGTGTTAACACGTTGCGTGTTGGCTCCACGTGTTGGCCCACGTTTTGGCGAAAGTGCCGTCAACATGTGCGTTGTGCTCCGTGTCAACACGCTGTGGGTTGCGCGTTGCGTATCGGGGCGGCTGGGCGGAGGATATAGTTTTGGCGGAGGACGGTGGAGGACAGACGGAGGACGGAGGACGGTGATGGCGAGGAGGACAGCAGCGACGACGGCGGCGAGAAGGGCGGAGGATACGTATAGGTTCTTGGGACGTTTGAACTTTTGTCGCGTCTCTGGAGACCCTGAGCGACCTCTGAGATCCGGGTCGCGATGTTTGAAGACTGGGCGTCTCCCCTTAGTTCCGGGAGCCCCTGGGCTCTCAGAGATCGATTCGGCCAGGAAGTGCCGTTCGAGTCCTGATTTTCAAGATCTGGATTTTTCTCGCGACGTCGGATCTTTGGGGAGGACGGTGGCATCGACGTTTTTTTCGTTTCGGGGGCTTTTGTTGTTGTTTCTCGAGGTTCTCGTCGCAACGATTGGGTGCGACTCGGAAACCGGGCCAGGATACACCCTGCGAGCGGGTTTCTGGTCGGGGACGCCGACGACGACGACGGCGACGGCGACGGCGACAGCGACGGCAGCGGCGGCGACGGCGGCGACGGCGGCGGCGGCGGCGACGACGACGACGACGACGACGTCGACGGCGACGGCGGCGACGACGGCGACGACGGTGACGACGACGACGACGGGGGAGGAGGAGGATGAAGAGGAGGAGGAGGAGCAGGAGGAGGAGGAGGAGGACCACTGTAAGCCAAATAATCATCAACGATGTTGGAATTCACCCTCCCTCCAAGCTCCCTCTTCATAGGCCCCATAACGGTTTATTTCCATTCAGGGAACTGCCTCGTCGGAAGACACCCTTGAAGACCCTGAAGCATGCCAAAACACCGCAAATCTACATAACTGTTGCACCCGTATAATCCTGAATCCTGAATCCTTCCGAAACACTACGTTGATCATGGGAATCCGCAAAACTCGTGCAAATGCTGAAAAGCGCGGCGCGAGGGCGAGAGCCACATTTTGAAAAGGAACAGCCCTCAATCCGTGAAGCCCTTGCAAGTGTTTAAAACCGAGTGTGCGCGGCGCTAAGGCGAGAGCCAGATTTAGAAAACGACCCGCCCTCAATCCGTGGAGCTCTTGCGCTTTTTTTATACAACACAACAAATAACAAAAAGACGAATGTGCGCGGCGCTAAGGCGAGGGCCACAGTTTTAAAACGACCCGCCCTCAATCCGTGAAACTTGTGCGATTTAAAAAACGAATGGATGTGCGCCGCGCTAAGGCGAGAGCCACATTGTGAAAACCACCCGCCCTCCATAAGTGGTAAGGGAGTCTCAAGCGAAACGCCCGGCCCGCTCTAAACATTGGCCTCGGGGTGCGACAGGGAGAAGTTACCTATCAGGAGAAGTAATGGAGGAGGACGAGGTGGTGGAGAGGGGGATGACGTGGGGTGGCTGCGTCGCGTTCGACACTATAGCCGCGTACAGCATACAAGAGGAGGAGGAGGAGGCAAGAGGATGAGGAGGCAGGAGGACGACGAGGAGGGTGACTGGATTTTGTGAAGTTTCTTTCCTCTGTTTGGCTCTTCGGGAGGGGCCCTCGTCGCCACTGCCAGGCGCGCCTCGAAAGCCGAGCCAAAGCGCGCCCTCGCAGAGGCCCAGGGGCCGAGTTTGAGGGCCAGGGCGATGAGGGGGGGTTCGATGAATTCTGGGGGTCGGGAAAACATATCCTGGCGAAGGACCCAACCATATGCAGTTGTGAGTGCAGCAATTGTGAATCTCTTCTTCGGTGGCGCTCCCTATGGGGCAGCGAACCGTGCGAGGGGTGTGCCGACATGTGTAGCGGGGTACACAACACGAACGGAAACGATCGGCCTGAGCACGGGGGAGTGAGCGCGGGTGAGACTGAGCGCGAGCGCGTCTGATTGTGATTGAACTTGCGTGCGAGGAAGTCTATGTGCATGAATGCGAGCGTGGATACGCCTAGTGTACATGTATACGACTGTGAATACTGGGCGTGGCGGGGGCCACCAAGCGTATGAGGGGCGTACTGGGTGTGGCGGACGCATGCGGGCACCCCCACTGGGGCTTTAGGTGGAGCTCCTTATGGGGCCACGAAGCGCTGTACTGAGCGTGGCGGACGCATGCGGACAACCCCACTGGGGCCTTAGGCGGAGCTCCCTAGAAGACCACGGAGCGCTGTGCTGGGCGTGGCGGGCGCATGTGGCCTCCCCCACTGGGGCCTTGGGTGGAGCTCCCTATGGGGCCACGAAGGCTGCTCTGGGTGTGGCGGACGCATGTGGCCACCCCCACTGGGGCCTTCGGTGGAGCTCCCTATGGGGCCACGGAGCATTGTACTGGGTGTGGCGGACGCATGTGCGCATGTGGCCACCCCCACTGGGGCTTTGGGTGGAACTCCCCATGGGGCCATGAAGCGCTGTACTGGGTGTGGCGGACGCACATGGCCACCCCCACTGAGGCCTTCGGTGGAGCCCCCTTGTGTAAGGCCACGAAGCGCGTGAAAGGTGTGCCGACATGGGTGTGGCGGACGCATGTGGCCACCCCCACTGGGGCCTTAGGTGGCGCTCCCTATGGGGCCACGAAACGCTGTACTGGGTGTGGCGGACGCATGTGACCACACCAACTGGGGCCTTGGGTGGAGCTCCCTATGGGGCCACGAAGGCTCTTCTGGGTGTGGCGGACGCATGTGGCCACCCCCACTGGGGCCTTCGGTGGAGCTCCCTATGGGGCCACGGAGCATTGTACTGGGTGTGGCGGACGCATGTGGCCACCCCCACTTGGGCCTTGGGTAGAGCTCTCTATGGGGGCACGAAACACTGTATTGGGTGTGGCGGACGCATGTGGCCACCCCCACTGGGGCCTTGGGTGGGGCACGCTGTACTGTGTGTGTGTGTGGCGGACGCATGTGGCCACCCCCACTGGGGATTTCGGTGGAGCTCCCTATGGGGCCGCGGAGCATTGTACGGGGTGTGGCGGACGCATGTGGCCACCCCCACTGGAGCTTTGGGAATCGCTGTACTGGGTATGGCGGACGCATGCGGGCACCCCCACTGGAGCCTTGGATGGAGCTCCCTATGGGGCCACGAAGCGCTGTACTGGGTGTGGCGGACGCATGTGGTCACCCCCACTGGGGCCTTGGGTGGAGCTCCCTATGGGGCCACGAAACGTGTGAGGGGTGTGCCAAAGTGAGGGGGGTGACGGGAGGAGAGAGGAGGGGGGAGGAGGAGGAGGGGGAGGAGGAGAGGAGAGGAGTGACGCGGGGTGCTGTCTCTTCAAAACGAGGACCCAACACCACAAGATGGTTGGGGAAACGCAGTCGTTACATTCGCTCCCTCCGCCTCTCTTTGGATCCTGTGGCTGCGTGCCGCTGCACGCGTCTGGCTCAAGAGACAACTTTGAAGATAGGACGCAGCTGGCGTCTTAACGGAAAAAGGGGTGCGCGCACCTCCCTATTATTGCGCATACCACTATCCACTATCGCTTCTACTTGACGGAACACTGCAGCTAGGTCGGACGGCATCGTTCGAAACTCATCCATCTACAAGAGCCGCGCGAAAAGGATCCCGAAAGTAACAAGAGGAGGGCAAAGGAGACGCTCATTCGCCAGAGTATGCAGATTATCTGGCAACATACATGTTGCCAGTCGAAAATACGATGGATAAGAAGCTTGATGAACTTAGTCATAGTGATCACCACGGGGGCCGTAATTCGAATGATCAGAGTAACAGTGGTGAGAATGCGAAGTTCGATGAATCACTGGGCGATCTCGCCAGACGAACCCTAAAGGAGGGCGCGGAAACATTTAACATGTCCACCTTTTCCCAGAAGAAATAATCAAGGACTGAAGGATTATTTTAGTGGAGAGGGAGTTCCCTCGGCAATCGAATCAAGGATCGGAAGTATCCACCATCTCCCGATGAATGCCGGGGGAGCCAAGCAAGAACAGTGCCAGACCAGGGGTGGAAATCTTGAGTGCAGGAGGTGGATCCTTGCCGTCAGCAGACGGCATCAATGCACTTGTTGGAGCGTATGTAATCGCATGAGGGACGGAAGCGGAAGTCCCATTGACCTATGATTCTGAGATCAAGGATGGAATTTCCGAGGTCGTCGAGGTTGATTCCGATTATCCTGGGGCTGGGCTGGCGGGTCACGGTGCCCCTGGCGCCGGTCTCGTCGGCTCTGTCGAAGGAAGCGAGGATGACACGCAGAAGGTCCCAGTGCCACTTGACATGCCCGTGTCGTTGGCTACGGCCCAGAACCGACAAGAAGCGACTCCCGACGCAGTCGAGCGCGTCATGCGTGTTTCCCAAGCGTGGGGAGCACGTCCGAAGGAGCGCCCATGCAGCGCCAGGACCCCCCCCCCGCTTCCCTGGAAACTGGCCGGGGGTCCGACGCCCCCCCCCCCTTCGGGCCGGCAGTTTTCAGGTGGGGGTCCCTATCTAAAGAGGGGGGGGGCTTGGAAACTACTCCAGATTTCGTAATAAAAGGGAGGGGGTCTCAACCCTCCCAGACGAGAAGTTTTAGACCCCCCCCTGGGAGAACCCTCCAAAACATCGTCCCCAGACCCCCCCAGGCCCTCCAAGATAGCCTGGAAGAGACCCCCCCCGAAATGAGACACCCCTCCCTTTATTACGAAATCTGGAGTACCCTCCCCCTCCCGCCCTTTTTCCGGGCACGGGGTAAGCCTGGGCTCCCCTTTTCAAAGGATGGGGAGGGCTTCCGCTCCCCCCCCCCCTGGTAAAGGGGGGGGGGCTTCGGACCCCCTTTTTCCTTTTCCGGGTGCGGGGCAGGCCCGGGAATTCTTTTCCAGGGGGGGGGGCGGGCGCTTCCGAAGCTACCCCCCCTTTCCCTGGTTAACAGGGTGGGGGGGCTCGGGCCCCCCCATCCTTCCACCTTTTTCGGGCTCTCGGGCAAACTCGGGCTATCCTTTCAAGGGGGGCCTTCCGAAGTCTGTGCGGTAGAGGGGGGTATACTGCAAAGGGAAGGGCTTCCAAGCTAGTTCCTTCCTTACTGGGGATTCGCAAACAAGTTTATGTCCTCGCGCCGAATCGGGTGTTCTCGCTTGCGCCGGTCAGAGTCTTGTTCCGCCCTTGGGCGTTAGGAACTCGTGTGTTTTCGCGCGCATCTCGCTCGGGAGCGCGTTCGGGATTTACGTGTTTCCGCGCTTGGTTTGCTCTGGGGCGTTAGGAACATATGTGGTTGCACGCTTGTCCCGCTCAGGGGAGTGAGGAACCTTTGTGTTTTTGCGCTTCTCCAGCTCCGGTGCGTTAGGAACCCACGTGTCTTCGCGGGTGTCTTGATCTGGGGCGTTGGGAACCATGTATGTTCACGCTTGTCCCGTACAAGGGCGTGGGGATCCCAAGTGCTCTCACGCTTTCCCGCTTTGGGGAGTTAGGACTCCGCGTTTTTTCGCGCCTGTTCCGCTTTGGGGCGCCCCTTTGGTTTTCGGCGCCTCTTGGTTTTCGCCGCCCCTTTGGTTTTCGGTGCCCGCTTGGTTCTCGGCGCCTCTGTGGTTTTCGGCGCCCCTTTGGTGTTCGGCGCCCTTTTTGGTTTTCGGCGCCCCCTTGGTTTTCGGTGCCCCGTGGGTTTTCAACGCTGCGTTGGTTTTCGGCACCCCTGTGGTTCTCGGCGCCCCTTTGGATTTCGGCGCTCCTTGGTTTTCGGCGCCCTTTGATTTTCGGAGCCCTTTTGGTTTTCGGGTCCTCCTGCGTTTTCGGCGTTCCTTTGGTTTTCGACGCCGTGTGGGTTTTCGGCGCTGCGTTGGTTTTCGGCGTCCTTCTGGTTTTCGGAGCTCCCTGCATCTTCGGTTATCATTTGGCTTTTGGCGCCTCCTGGTTTTCGGCACCCTTTTGGTTGTCGACGTCCTTTTGGTTTTCGGCGTCCTTTTGGTTTTCGGCGTTCCTTTGTTTTCGGCGCTGCGTTGGTTTTCGGCGCGTTTTTGGTTTTCCGCGCCCTGTTGGCCGTCGGCGCCGTCTAGGTTTTGGCGGCACCCCTTAGGTTGTCGGTGCTTCCTGTTGTTTTCGACGCCCTTTTGGTTTTCGGTGCCCTTTTGGTTTTTTGCGGTGCCCTTTGGTGTTCGGCGCATCGTTGGTTTTCGGCGTTCTTTTTTTTTTTGGGGGGGGGGGCGGTCGGCGTTTATTTTTTGTTCGGAGCCTTGTTGGTTTTCTGCGCTCCTTCTGTTTTGGGCGCCCCTTTGGTGTTCGGCGCTTTTTTGGCTTTCAGCGTGCTTTTGGTTTTCTTCTCGGCTTTGGTTTTTGGTGCCCTCTTGGTTTTCGGTGTGCTTTAAGTTTTCGGCGGAGTTTTCGGCGCCCCTGTGGTTTTGCGGCGACGCCCTTTTGATTTTCGGCGCCCCTTTGGTTTTCGGAGCCCGTTTGGTTTTCGGCTCCTTTTCGGTTTTCGGCGCTCGTTTGGTGTTGGGCGCCCCCTGGTTTTCGGTGCTCCGTTGGTTCTCGGTGCCCCTTTGGTCTCCGGCGCCCCTGTGGTGCTCGTGCTGCTTTGGCTTTCGGCGTCCTCTTAATGTGTGGGCTCTCCTTTTGTTGTTCGGCCCCCCCTTTGGGGTGTCGTCGGCCCTTTGGGTTTTCGGCGCATCGTTGGTATCGGAGTCCTTCTGGTTTTCGGCTGTCCATCGGTCTTCGGCACCCCTGTGGTCTCCAGCGCCTGGGGACTTTAGGAGGGGAACATCTGCCAGTGAGCCTCTTCGCCCTCCACGTGAACGTGATGGGCAGACATCTCGGGAGGGATTAGGGTGTTAAGGATGGTATCTTTGTGTAGGTGGCTTGCGTGTGTAAGGGTCAGATTTGCGACTACAAGTATCCTCATCACCATCATCAGCATCATCATCTCGTCTTCATCTTCCTTCTCCTCAGCTCCCCTCACCCCCGCGCAATCAAAATAATAAGACATCTGCACAATCAACAGCAATAAGACATCCATACAATCAAGCACACTCAGAAATCCATGCAGCCAGAAACAATAAGACATCCATAAAATCAAACACAATCAGAAATCCATACAATCAAAAGCAATATGCAATCCGTACAATCAAAGACAACAAGGAAACCATACAATCAAAAACCATAAGAAGTCAATACAGTCGAAAACAATCAGAAATCCACACACTCAAAAACAAACAGAAATCCATGAAATCCAGAACTATAAGAAATCCGTGCAATCAAAAACAGTAAGAAATCAGTACAATCAAAAACAATAAGAAAATGTGTTGGGTCCACGAACCCTGTGAGAGTTCCCAAAAACAAAAAACCACAAACATGATAAAACCTGTGAGGGTTCCCAAGCAATTAAAAATCAATGGTTTTCGGGACTTCGGACTTCCTCCGGGCCCCTCCAGGCCAGATCCGCACAGACAGCTTGAAATCCCGAAAACCATTGATTTTTTTGAGACCTCGCAATTGTTTGGGGGTTTTCTTGGATCCCTCACAGGGCTCGTAGCTCTAAGACGAGGAAGCCTGCGACTGTCATTGCAAAACAAATAGAGCCAAATAAAAATTAATAAGACCTCTCAATGCTTCAAAAAAGCAAAGATTTTCGCGCGAAGGTTCACTCCTCCTCCTCCCTCCTCCTCTTCCTCCACCTCCTTCACGTCTTGCTCCTCCTCCTCCTCTCCTCCTCCTCCTCCTCCTCCTCCCTCCTCTCTCCTCTCTCCTCCTCCTCCCTCCTCCTCCTTCCCCCTCCTCCTCCTCCTCCTCCCCTCCTCTTCTCTCCTCTTCCTCCTCCTCCTCCTCCTCCTCCCTCCTCCTCCTCCTCCTCCTCCTCCTCCTCCTCCTCCTCCTCCTCCTCCTCCTCTCTCCTGTCTAATCAAAGAGAGAGAGAGGAAGAGGAAGAGGAGGAGGAGGAGGAGGAGGAGCAGCAGTACGTGCAGGAGGTGGAGGATGAGGAGGAGGAGGCAGGAGGAGGAGTAGTCCTTCGCGCGAAAATCTTTGGCTTTATTGAACCCTCACTGGTTTCAATTCGTTTTCGAGTGATATGATTTGTTTGTCAATAGCAGTTACATGTTTCCCTGCCTTAGAACTACGAGCCCCATGAGGGCTCCAACAAAAAAACAATCAAACGTGTGAGGGTTCCCAAAAAGCCCCAAATCCATGGTTTTCGGGACTTCAGGCTGCCTTGGCGGATCTGGCCTGGAGGGGCCAGAGGAAGTCCGAAGTCTTGACAACCATTGTTTCTTGATGTTTTTTGGAACCCTCACAGGCGTTATTGTTTTTGTGTTTTTGGAACCCTCACAGGGTTCGTGGGTTCAAGATGTTGTCTTAATGTTTTTTGTTTGTATGGCTTTCTTATTGGTTTCGAGTGTATAGATTTCTTAGTGTTTCTGTTTGTATGTATTTCTAATCGTTTCTGATCGTATGGAATGTGTTTTGTTCCATAGTATGTGTTTTGTTTTGAATGGTCTTTGAGCGTACCGATGTGTTGTTTTCGATTGTCAGGATGTTTATCATTAGTATGTTTGATCGTGCGGTGTTCTGATTGTTTTTGGGTGTATGGTTTCTTTTTTATATGTTTTGAGTGCGCGTATGATGATGATTTTGGTGATGATGAGGAGGAGTGATGACGACGATGAGGATGGGGTGAGGATGTTGATGGTTATGTTGATGATGAGGATGGAGGAAGAGAGAGAGAGAGAGAGAGAGAGGGAAAGGGAGAAAGAAAAGGATTAGGGGGAGGTTGTCTGGAGGACGGGGATCACAAACAACAGGATGGCAACGGTAATGATAGTGGTGATGATGATTATGACCGTAAACATGCCGACGATGTCAGTGATTGTGGTAACACTTGCGTTGGTAATGGCCCGGTGGTGATGATGTTGATGATGCTAATGGTGATGGTGAAGGTGGTGATGATGGTGTGGATGATTGTGGTGACGTCGACGGTGATGGTGATGACGGCAATGCCATTGGCGATAGCGATGATGATGATAACGATGATAGCGATGACGTCGATGACGACGACGACAATGATGACGATGATGATGATGGTGATGATGATGAGGAGGAGAAGAAGGAAGGACATGATGGCGATGAGGGACATGATGATGGTGATGGTGATGGTGATGGTGATGGTGATGGTGATGGTGATGGTGCTGGTGCTGGTGCTGGTGCTGGTGATGGTGATGGTGATGGTGATGGTGATGGTGATGGTGATGGTGATGGTGATGGTGATGGTGATGGTGATGGTGATGGTGATGGTGGTGATGCTGATGATGGTCTTGCGCTGGTTATGGTGATCACGAGGGAGGATTAGT
>CAUYUJ010014579.1:294050-306550 GCA_963575745.1 Prorocentrum cordatum | reverse complement strand
GATGATGATGTTGGTGATGAGATGACGATGGTGATGATGATAATGTTGTCCCGATGATGATGCTGACGTTGATGATGCTGTTTATGATGATGATGACGGTGCCCTCATGATGATGACGATGCTGGTGATGTTGTTGATGTTGATGATGTGGATGATGATGATGATGATGATGACGTTGATTGTGAGAGCGATTGTGATATCGATAGTGATATCGATATGGAGACCGAGTGTGAGATCGATTGTGTGATCGATTGTGAGCTCGATTGTGTGATCAATTGTGAGATCGATCGAATGAGATAGATCGAGTGAGATCGATTGTGAGATCGATCGAGTGAAATCGATCGAGCGAGACCGATAGTGAGGTCGATACTGAGATGAAGGCTGTTTGCCGATGATGATGAAGGCTGTGTGCCGATGATGATGATGTTGCTGACTATGATGAGATGATGATGGGGATGATGGTGATGGCCTGATGATGATGGCGTTGATGATGATGACGATGATGATGATGATGATGATGACGACAGTGTCCCGATGACGATGAAAATGCTGGTGTTGGTGATGATGCTGATGCTGATGATGACGTTGAATGTTAGATCGACTGTGATATCGGTAGTGATATCGATAGCGAGACCGAATGTGAGATCGATTGTGAGATCGATAATCAGATCAATTGTGAGACCGAGCGAATGAGATATATCGAGTGAGATCGATTGTGAGATCGATCGAGTGAGATCGATCGAGCGAGACCGATAGTGAGATGGATAGTGAGACCGATCGAGTGAGACGCTGCATCCTCCCCCCCCCCGAACCTCCTTATCACCCGAAGGGTGGTCGTATAGGTAATGTTGATGATAATAATAATACTAGTGATAATAATAATAATACTAATAATAATAATAATAATAATAGTAATGTCAATAATAATATAATTCTACACATAGTAATAAGACTTATGCTAGGAAGAGGAGGAGGAGGAGGCGTAGGAGGAGGAGGAGGCGGAGGAGGAGAACATGCAGGAGGAGGAGGAAGCAGAGGAGGAGGAGGAGGAGGAGGAGGAGGAAGAGGAGGATCACCAGGCTGGTCGAGTCGTGCTGCCGACGGACGGGAGTACTGGCCAACTCATGAGCCGCTCACCCTGCAATCAAAGTGAAGCGGCAGGACGCGGAAGCGTCTTAATATAATTAACATTCGGATGCGAGGGGCTGTCTTCACTTTGGATGCCGCCCCGCCTTGATGGCGGAAATATTGCGGTCCTGTCCGAAACGAGTAGCTCCGTGCTGATAGTGACCTGGACACTCGGCGTCGATCTTACAATCAGCCACTTTGCCCTGGGCCCCTTGATCAGAGCCATATGTGGAGCACAGCATGGCCGCGGGGGTCGCCAAAACCTGGTGCCCGTGGAGCTCGACAATAGCTTCAGCCGGCGCATCAGACATCCCGACGGCAACAGAGCTCACCTTAGCACCAGCCACAGGGTCGAGAACATTAGCGGCCTCAAGGGGGAGCCTCCGCCATCACAGTGCGCATAGGTGGGGAACCGTGCAACTTAACATCCGTCTTAGCCCACCGCCTCGGTTGGGCCGTGGGCGCGCAAAGTCTTTGGATGAGCTTGATGAGGCTGGCAGGGGTCCGAGCAAGAGCGAAACACTCCTTAAGTTTGAAAACGCTGGGGCCCCTGATCACCATACAATGAGACGTTGGAGCAACGGACCTGGGAGGGGCAGGTTCTCTATACAAGTGCTCAGGGCGGGCGGTCACTCGACGCATCATGACAAGTCGTACGGCATACACGCCATGATATGAAACGTGCTTGCAACCGCACATCGGACAGGTAACCTTCAGACTCTTTGACTAGCGTGTCAGCGAGGGCGTGTGTCATCGCTCCCAGTTTGGCAAACCTGTTCGCCCATGCGTTCGTGAGGTAATACGCACACGGGTGCTGGGCGTCACGAGCGCAGTCTTCCGCTGCTTTGTGAGCAGGGCACCAGTAACAGTCGGGCGACTGTCACCCTTTCACAGTACAATGCATGCTCCTCTAAATATATGCATACTGAGCTTGAGCATCTGCCTGGGTGGACCTGCAGTCTTTGCCTTCCTGCACCAACGAGGCCAGGCCGGACACGACAAACGGTACTCTTGCGAGCAAACGCAGGGCCGCAAGTGGAGCAGCTCTCTCAGCTCGCCCCACTGTTCGAATAGGTCCTTCGAGGGGTCCGTGCGCACCTCGTACCGGCAGCCCGTTGCTACCCAGTTGGCAGAGGCCCCAAGCATGCCGCTGCAGTTTTGCCCACGACGGGGCCGGTCCAGAACCAGCCGCAAACAGCAGCGAAGACCATGTTGCTGGGTCCGACTCCTAAGCACCCTGGAGCGTGACCTCGAGCCCCGTGGAGACACTAGCAGGAAACGTCGGATGTTCGGCGACGAGCGAGGGGGGGAATGAGAAGGACCAGGCCTTCTCAGAAGGCGGCGGGACATCTCACAATAGAACATTTCTCCAGAAGGCCAGGGGACTGCCGAGCCTCCTGAGAAGGTCTTCTCCTTCTCATTTCCCTCCTCCTCCTCCTCCTCCTCCTCCTCCTCCTCCTCCTCCTTCTCACTTCTCCCCCTCGCTCGTCGCCGAGATGTGTGTAGAGAGGAAGGCACATATGGACATGTCAGTGCGACCCCCATCCGGGGCCAGCCAGCCCCTGGAGTGTTTTTTTGTTTTTCACGTAGGGCACTCGCACACGTGTGGCAACTTGGGGTTCCGCTGGAGGTCCTCGTCTCATGGCGCCAGCATCGCAGAGCGGAGTTCGTTCGGAAAACACTCGTATGGACCCCGAGTGTCCTGGAGAATTTCGTTCCGGATTTCGAAGTGAATTCCGTGCGGATTTTTTATGGCCAGGAATGAAGACTAAAGCAAGTCCACTTGAAACTCACTTCGTTTTTCGCTCGCCATTTCGGGGTCTTGCGTTAACAGAAATCCACGCACAAATCCGCTGCAGCACGTCTGCAAGGTCGGCGCAGTGGCCTCTTGGTGGTCTCTGAGGGACCTCCCGGGGCATCTTGGGAGCCTCCTGGGAGCCTCTGGGAGCCTCCAGGGGGCCTCTTGGTCTTCGGAGGCTCTCTTGGGGGCCTCTCGAGCCCTCCTGGGGCGCTTTAGGGTTGTCTCGGAGGTATCATTCGGCCGTCCTGGGGCCCTCATTCGGCCGTCCTGGGGGGCTCTTGGGCCGTCTTGCGGCCATTTTGGCCCGTCTTGCGGTGCGGCCCTCTTGGGGACTTTTGCGGCCGTTTTGGAGCTATCTTGGGGCCGTCTTCGTTTGTCGGAAGCTTGAAAACGCGCCAATCAATGATTTTAGCTTCTTTGGGCTCCTAGAGGGACTCTTAGAGCCCTTTGGGGACTCTTTGGGCGTCTTGGGCCGCCATAAGGCTATCTTGGCAGTCTTGACCATCTCGGGCCATCGTGGAGTCATCTGGGAGCCTTCTTGGATGCCATCTTGGACAGTCTTGGAAGCCATGCTAGCCTTCTTGGGGGCATCCTGGGGCCATCTTGGGCGGACAAGTTGTTGGGAGACCACTTTTCCAGGTTGCCGGCGGCCCCTTGGGGCTTCTTGGTCGGGGCTCAAGGGACGGGGGTCAAATCAAACAGGGGTCAGCCAGAGCGCCAGATCTTGCAGGATCCTGCAGGGCCAGGGGCGCATTGACCCAGGCTTGCGTGCATGATCTTGCAGGATCCTGCAGGATCTTGCAGGACCCTCAGAAGCCCGACTGACCCGGGTTTGGAATGACCTGGGTCAGCGTGTCCTCTTTGGGACCTCTTCGGGACCTCTGTGGGACCTCTTCGGGACCTCTTCGGGACCTCTTTGGGACCTCTTCGGGTCCTCTTGGGACCTCTTCGGGACCTCTTTGGGACCTCTTCGGGACCTCTTTGGGACCTCTTCGGGCCTCTTTGGGGCCTCTTTGGGACCTCTTTGGGAGTGATGTGGGGGCCTCTTTGGGACCTCTTCCGGGCTCTTGGGGTCCTCTTGGGGTCTTGCTATCTCGAGGGCGATCTTTGGCGGGAGGGCCCCCGGAGCCAGTACCCCCTTTTGGGGCCCCTCCTCCCAGGGCCGCCTTGAGGGCCTCCTGGCCCCGCTTAGGGTCTCGCGGACCGCCTTGGGGCGATCTTCGGGGCCCCCATGGGGCATCTCAGACGCTCTCACGGCAGAAGAAGCGAAGATGCAAAAGATGTACCGCAATCATACTGTTTTTTTGTTGTTGTTCTCCTTTTGGGGCCAGCTACGGGGGCTCCCAAGACGGCCCCAGAGGCCGCTTAAGAAGGCCCCTGAAACCACCTTGGAGCATGTTGAAGCGCGACTTTCTCAAGCTGCACTCCCGAGGCCTCCGGAAAAGCCACGCGGAACGCCCTGAGAGCGACCGGAAATCTTTGAACCCCAGGGCCGTCGGTCTCTTCAATAGTAACATCGTATTCTCGTTTGTGCCACTGCTCGAGCATGGCTAGGCATCCAGAGGGACACTTGGGCAATTTATGTGGAGCAGTCTATGTGGATCAATCTGAAGATTGGGATGTAGTCCACGTGGTGCAAGGTATGTGGCGCGACCGTTGGAGTGTAACTCATGCGGTGCAACCAGTATGGTGCTTGAACCATGCTCGAGCAAGCAGATGAGGGCGTCGACGACGATGACGATTACGTCGATTATGACGCCAGCGGTAATGACTACGACGACAAAGGCCGCGGGGAGCTCCACCGAAAGCAGCAGGGAACAGAGTTCGGATGGTGTCGCTCCGCCCTTCTCGGAACACTTCTCGCACGCCTCGGTGGCCCCACGGGAAGCCCAACCGAAAGCCTGCGTGGCATGACCCGTGCGGCCTTCGAGGAGGGCCCTCGGGGAGGAGGGGGAGGAGGAGGAAGAGGCGGAGGAGGAGGAGGAGGAGGAGGCTAATGAGAAAGACGAGGAGGAGGAGGAGGAGGAGGAGGAGGAGGAGGATTGGGAGGACTGGGAGGATTGGGAGGATTGGGAGGATTGGGAGGACTGGGAGGATTGGGAGGAGGAGAAAGACGAGGATGAGGATAAGGAGGATGATGAGGAGGATGAGGAGGAGGAGAAGAAGGAGGAGGAGGAGGATGAGGAGGAAGAGTGATAAGGAGGGAGAACGAGGAGGAGGGTGGATGGAGGGAGGATGAAGAGGAGGGAGGAAGGACTGGGGTGGAGGGAGAACGGAGGAGAGATAATAGGCAGGAGAAGGGGGACGACGACGAGGAGGTGGAGGGGGCGAGGAGGGGGGAGGAGGAGGGGAGAGGGGGAGGGAGGGAGGGCGGGACCCGCGCGGCCTTCCAGCAGGGCGGGCCTTCGGGGACAAAGTGGTGGAGGAGGAGGAGGGGGAGGAGGAGGAGATTCGCTCTCCTACAAGCCTCGTCAAACATAGATTGAACCGCTGTTCAACATCGAAGCGCTCGATCGTTCGGGCACTCGTCAGAAAACGCGTCCGTCAATGCTGTGAGGGTACTGCCGGATTTCGTACCCCTGCGTCTGGACTGGATACCTCGTGCCAGCATTGACGTAGCGCCCACCACGCAAGCACCGAACACACAAACCGTCAATTCATGTTTGACGAGTCTTGTAGTTGTGGTTCCTCTTGTCCTCCCTCTGGGTCTTGCATCGACGCGTACGCACTGGGAAGTTGTTGTGCGCTTCCTCTGGGTCGTGCCTCGGCGCGTAACCGCTGCGGTGGATTTGTGCGCTTCCTCTGGGTCGTGCTTCGGCGCTTATGCGCATGGACGCACTCGTGTCCTTTCTCTGGTCTGTTTTTTGTGTATCCACCGGGACGCACACGTGTGTTTCCTCTGGGTCGTGCCTCGGCGCGTATTCTTTGGGACGCATCGTGCGTTTTGTTCGGGTCGTGCCTTGGCGCGTATCCACTAGGACGCACACGTGCGTTTCCTATTTGTCGTGCTGCGGCGCTTACCCAGTGGGACGCACAAGACCACCACGGGCACCCCGAGTACACTAAGTTGCGCCCACCCCCCTTGGGCCTCCGCCAAAGGATCCCCCAGGCACCAGACGGCCGAAGGGGCCCAAGACGGCCCAAGAGGAAACCGAGATGGCCCAAAGACAGCCCGAAGAGGCTCCGACGGCCCAGAAGGGGCCAAGATGGCCCAACAAGACGCCGAGCGAGGCCAAGAGGGCCCCAAAGAGCCGTGAATAGAAGACCGCAGAGGCAACACATTGTTGCTCGCGTGTTCTAAGTTCCGAAGGTCCAAGACAACCCAATAACCCCCCCATGACATAACGTGTGAAGACCGCACGCGAGGCTCCTCGAGAGAGTCCCTAGACGGCCCGAATGGTCCCCAATACAGCCCAGGAAGGCAGAAATCAGTCCCCAATGGTGCCCCGTTTGAGGAAAGTGGAGGCGTTCTGGGAGGCGTGCAGCTCGAGATGGCCCCCGAGATCCGCCAAACTCGCCCGAGAGGTTCCCAAAAGCCAGCAAGCGAGGCGCCCATAGCTGCGCCCAGGACGACAGCATGTGTCCCGCAGGCTGTCTTCGAAAGCGAGAAAGCGAGAGAGAGAGAGAGAGAGAAAAAAAACAAAAAAGCAACAAAAAAAAAAAAAACGCTCCATGCGCTGGTTGGCCTGAGCGCTGCTCCATGTGTTTTGGAGTTCTCATCTGCTTCCCTCCCCTCTCCTCCTCCTCCTCCTCTTCCTCCTCCTCTTCCTTCCCCTCCTCCCGCTGTGGCGACCCTTGTTCGCTTGGAGTGGGGCTCCAAGAAAAAAAAAAAACGCACCACTTCGGACAGAGTCGCCGTCCAGGCCCCTGAGCCGCACGTGCTCCGCGGGAGGCGCCGCATGCTGAACCGGAGTGGTGGCGTGACCTTCCCCTTGGCTTAGGTCGGGCATGTCGTCCCACAGGGGGGTTTTGGACGAGAAATGAAAAGCTGGCAAAACATACACCAAAATGGCCAACAAATATTGAACAGAGCGTTCCCAGACTTTTTTCTTTAACAACTACTTCTGAATATTCCTCCTGTGGAGGGACAGGCCCGAATGAACCCCTGGCGCGGACAGAAGGGGTCCCGGGCTGGAAAACACAAGGGCTCCCACGAGGGCGCGAAGTTCTTCGCGCTTCGCGCTTCGCGGTCCTCGTTCCTTCTCCCCCTCCTCCTCCTCCTCCTCCTTTTCTCCCTCTGGGGGGGCGGCGCGAGAGCGCGAAGCTGTTCGCGCTTCGCGCTGCGCGGAGCGCGAAGCGCGAAGTTGGGAGCCCTGGAAAGCGAGGCGGCCGGCGGTGATCAGTCGCCACGCGGGCCGTGCGCGCCACCGGGCGCAGGGAGGCGGCGGCTCCAGTGCGTGGGGGTTGGCACGCGCGCCGCCGCGCCTCGGCGGAGCGAGGCGCCGCCCTGGGGGCGCCCCTTCGCGGCGGCCCAGGATGGGCAGGCACGGGAACGGGTGCCAGCTGGTGTCGGGGGTGGACGGACCTCCTACCCCGACACGTCGAGTAAGGAATTGGCCGTTTTCGGTACGCGAGAGGGCGTCGCGGCCGTCGTTGTTGCGGGTCCAGGTCCGTCGGTTTCGGCCCCAGGCCGTTTTCACTAAGGGGAGGTCTACTTGACGGAGGTTTGTCCACCGCCGATGGTGAGCGTTTCTTGTTCCATTGGTTTGCCGATCGGCGCGGGCCCTCGCACTCCCCCTCCCCCCTTTGTGGAGTGGACCTTGGCTGTTTTTGGGGCGCCTGCTTCGAGCAGGTGGAGTCTCCCTCACAGGACGCACGGTCCCAAACAGTCGCACTGAGCATAGGTCCAGAGCCAGACCTCCCCCTCCCCCCCCTCTTTCGGCCAAAGTTGAAACGCCGTATAAAAAAAGTTCACCTGTTCGCACGGTCCGCGTGGAAGGGGACCAGCACTGGTGTGCCGCCATGGGGGAGCTGAAGAGGGTCTGGAAATATATCCCTGGAGAGTGGTCCCTCTGGTCGCCTCAGGGCGAAAAGTCACGAAACATCGTTGTGTAACAGCCCTCGCCTCGTAAGTACGATGAATCTGTTGATCAGCGGAACTGATCGTTCTTGTATCTGGTGAGGGGAAGCCACCAACAGGTTGGCTGGCCGGCTAAGTGCTCGAATGCTGGCAGTGAGAGTAGTCTCGCGTCTCGCGGTCCTCTTGTCGCTGGTAACTGGTCGCAGTGAGGTGCTGGGCGAGGGCGTTCCTCCGATCGGTACGATGCTCCGCGGTGAGTCGGTTGTCAGCACCCTGGTGGGTGCTACTGAGGGCCCGTGGCCCCCGTTCCCTGGTGAGGCGGGGGGGGGGGGCGGTGGCAGCAAGCACTGATAAGCATTGCGTCGGGAGTGTGGGTGTGCAGTAGCACTGGCCAGCCCAGCGGTTAGCCCGGGGAAGATGGTTCACCCTGTTGTGGCGAACCGCGTTTCCCGAACTTCGGAATTCGAATCATGGGAAACGCAATTCCAGCCCATCGAGCGCGGCTCTTCAAGGGAAATTGCGTTTCTCATAGTTCGGAATTCGAATTCTGGGAAACCGCGTTTCCCGAAACTCGCAATTCGAATTATGGGAAGCGCAATTCCAGCCTATCGAGTGCGGCTTTTCAATGGGAATTGCGTTTCCGATAGTTCGGAAGTGTGGGAATCGCAATTCCAGCCCATTGAGTGCGGTTTTTCAAGGGGAGTTGCATTTCCCATAATTCGGAATTCGAATTCTGGGAAACCGCGTTTCCCGAAATTCTGAATTCGAATTATTGGAAATGCAATTCCAGCCTATCGAGTGGTGTTTTTCAAGGGAACTTGCCTTTCCCATAATTCGGAATACGGGGAACGCAATTCCAGCCCATCGAGGGCGGTTTTTCAAAGGAAATTGCATTTCCCAGATTTCGGAATTCGAATTCTGGGAAACCGCGTTTCCCGAAAGTCGGAAGTCGAATTATGGGAAACGCAATTCCAGCCTATCGAGTGCGGTTTTTCAAGGAAAACTGCGCGTCCGAAATTCGAATTATGGGTTCCCATATTTCGCCCTTTTCGACTTGTTGGATTATAGGAAACGCAAACCCAGACCGCAGCCGGATCTCGTTATGGAGCCACGAAGCGTGTGAGGGGTGTACCGATTCGGGTGCGGTGACGCCATGCGGACTGTGCCATTGGGGCCTTCGGTGGAGCTCCCTGTGTGGCCACGAAACGTGTGAGGGGTGTTCCGAATCGGGCGCGGGTATGCCATGCGGACCGTGCCACTGGGGCCTTCTGTGGGGCCCGTTGATGGGGCCATGAAACGTGTGAGGGATGTGCCGAAACAGAAACATGTGGAGGGAGGCAAGGATGGGAGGAGGGGGAGGAGGAGAGGAGAGGAGAGGGCCGCCAGGGTCTGTCTCTTCAGAACGAGGACCCAACACCGCAGGACGGTTGGGAACAACAACGGGTGCTCCCTTCTCGAGCGTCGGGCAGCCCCAGACATCCCACGAGGCCCCCCAGAACGGAATGTCTGAAGAAGGCCTAGGGGGCCACATGCGAACCCTACCCCTACCCCCCACGATTTCTGGAGGGGAGGGTGGGGTTCACTTCGCCCTGAAGCTCCCGAGCGAAGTGAACCCCACCCTCCCCCTCAGAAATCGTGGGGGGTAGGGGTAGGGTTCGCATGTGGCCCCCTAAGGCCCACGCGGCCCCTCAAGAGACTCCCAATCCAGCCCACGACGGCCCAGCGGCTACCAACAGGGCCCAAGGGCGCCCCAGATCGGCACAAAACGCTCCCTATAGGGAACGTATAAGTCCGGCCACGGGCGAGAGGCCCCCTAAGACAACCCAAGAATGCACCAGTAACGCTTTCAGGACGCCCGAGATATGGGGAAGCCGGAGGAATCCCCGGAGGCGTACCCCATAGGACGGCCCCCAAGTCCCCCACGACTCACCGAAGAGGCGCTCAAAGAGTCCCCCAAGACGGCCCGACAGCAAGGGGGGAGAGGAGGAGGAGGGGAGGATCGGGAGGAGGGAGGAGGAGGTCCGTAGCCATTTTGGCTCGAGGCTCATGCCGTTGTGACTTCCACATTTCCTTAGGCCTCCTAGATGGGGTCGGAGTAAATGGGGTCGAATGATCGCGCCGCATCGCCGATGCATCGCCGATGCGGCTCGATGCGGAGCCCGATTTCCTTCACGCGGACGTCGCCGACGAGTCGCCTACGTCGCGGATGCATCGCCGGTGCATCGCCGGTGCATCGCCAGTGCATCGCCGAAGCATCGCCGATGCATCGCCGATGCGGCGCGATCCTCTGACCCCACCTACTCCGACCCCATCTAGGAGGCCTCTAACTTCTTGTCATCCATATCTCAGGAGGGGAAAAAACACACAGACACAATTGATCGACGATTCCCCAGAAAATACGGGAAGATATGGGAATTGGGGGTGAAGACAGAAGCCCAGAAAGTATGGGAAAATATGGGGAATCTGGTTATTTGTGTCTATTTGTGTGTCCCAGTTCCTCTAGGAGGAGGAGGAGGAGGAGGAGGAGGAGGAGGAGGAGGAGGAGGAGGAGGAGGAGGAGGGGGAGGAGGTGGATGAGGAAGAGGAGGAGCAGGAGGAGGAGGAGGAGGAGGAGGAGGAGGAGGAAGGGGAGGAGGAGGCCTCTAACTTCTTGCCATCCGTAGCACCGAATCCGGGGCCGTGCCGGCCTGCCATGGCGGTCCCGCGCGGCCTGCTCCTGCCCGCGGCGCTGCTCGCCTCCTGCGCGGCCCTCCACCACGGCGCCCCGCCCGGGCAGGACGGCCAGCGCCTCCTCTTCTTCTTCCTCCTCCCCTCCTCCTCCTCCTCCTCCCTCCTCCTCCTCCTCCTCCTCCTCCTCCTCCTCATCATCATCATCATCAGCATCAGCATCAGCATCATCATCATCATCATCATCATCATCATCATCATCATCATCATCATCATCATCATCATCTCATCATCATCATCATCATCATCATCATCATCATCATCATCATCATCATCATCATCATCATCATCATCATCATCATCATCATCATCATCATCCCCCTCCTCCTCCTCCTCCTCCCCCTCCTCCTCCTCCTCCTCCTCCTCTTCCTCCTCCTCCTCCTCCTCTCTCGCGCGTTCTCTTCCGCTCCCCCCCTCCCCTCGTCCTCCCTCCCCCATCCCTTCCACTTCCCTTCCTCCCCTCGTCGCCCGGGCAGGATGGCCAGCGCCTGCTGGGAGGCGGCCGCCACGCCGCAAGCGCGTCGGCCAAGATGATGGCCGTGAAGGGGCACACCGTCAGCCAGGTTAGGGGGCCACATGCGAACCCTACCCCCTGCCCCCCACGATTTCTGAGGGGGAGGGTTGGGTTCACTTCGCTCGGTAGCTCCCGAACGAGATGAACCCCACCCTCCCCCTCAGAAATCGTGGGGGGTTAGGGGTAGGGTTCGCATGTGGCCCCCTACAGGTCTCCGCGAGGTGGACGGGGAACGTCGTGTACGCCATCTTCACCAGTGCCAGCGAGAAGTACCACGACGGCCTGCTCGCGGAGCTGGGCACGTGGGCGGAGGTCCCCGCGAGGCAGGGCAGGTTTGTCGCCGTGGGCGGCAGCAACTACCCTGACGAGTGGCAGACGAAGAACGTGCTGAAGTCGGAGTGCGGTGACTCTATGGAGTCGATCTCCTGCAAGGAGGCCACCCTGCTGGCGGAGGGCGCGGCGCGCGGGGCGGACTGGCTGTACGTGATCGGCGAGGACAACTATGTACACACCAAGCGCATCGAGGAGTTCCTGAGCGACAAGGACCCAGACTCGGTCATCGCGTACGGCACCGTCGGGTGCGGGAAGGGGATATACTGCACGGACGACGACGGCTTCACCGAGGAGGGCGGCTTCTGCGGCGGCGGCGGCTACATTATCAGCCGCGGGGCCCTGCAACGGCTCCTGGCCAACGGCGCACCCGAGCTGCACGAGATCTACGACGCCACGCCTTGGCCAAACGACATGACGACCAGCTGCCAACTCAGGAAGCATGAGGTGGTCCTGAGCAACGTCGGCAACATGTACGGGTTCCCCATTGTCGACATCGATGATTACAAAGGTATGGCTCGCGGCGACTTCCTCACTCTACACTACCTCAGGCCTGCCACCATGCGGTGGTTCCACGCGCACCTTCATGGCGCCTCGAAACATGTGACGCATTCGTTGGAGGAGGCGGCGTTCGATCATGGCTGCGCCAAGGACATCGGAGGCGTCTCCAGTCAACAGCGATTCAGGGAGTGCTTGGTCAAGAAAGGTGCGACGCCCCAGTGATGTATCGAGGAGTCGCCTCTTGGGGCGTATGCGAAACATCTGGTGGCCAGCGGTGTTCAGCGCACCCTCACGTGCGGATGAATTGAGGAAGAGTTCTCGCGGCCTTCTGTTGTTCATGAGTTTCTGGTCGGTTAGGGCCGTTGCGCCGTGGAAACAAAAAGAGGAGCGAGGAGGAGGGATGATAAGACAGAGGAGGAAGAGGAGGAGGAGGAGGAGGAGGAGGAGGGAAGAGGGAGGAGAGTGGAGGGAGAACGGAG
>CAUYUJ010014579.1:279050-289050 GCA_963575745.1 Prorocentrum cordatum | reverse complement strand
CTCGCACTCGCACTCACACTCGCGCTCGCACTCGTACTCGCACTTACACTCACACTCACACTCACACTCACACTCACACTCACACTCTCACACACACACACACACGCACACTCTTCTTCACCACTTACTCGTAGAGCTGGTCAGAGGAGCCTTGGAGTAAGCCGTGGTACTGCACACGCCTGGTACTTAGTGGCGTTCAGTCTTAGAAACCCGCCAAATGCTTGATGTACTGGCAATTTGTATGGCCATATGTAATGTATAGAAGCCCTCCTCCTCCTTCTCCTCCTCCTCCTTCTCCTCCTCCTCCTCCTCCTTCTCCTTCTCGTATGCGGCGCAATTGCTTGCACGGCACTCTGGCAGGTGACCGTTGCCGCCAGCGTGCTGGTCATCGCAGTGTTTTGGGTGTGCGGCTCGCGTGTGGCGCGGCCTACCCTCTTTCTGCGTTATATTATTCTTTTTCTCATGGACCTTCCTCGTCGGAGGCATGCCAGCGTTCTAGTCTTCCTCGTCCTCCTCCCCCTCCTCCTCCTCCTCCTCCTCCTCCTCCTCCTCCTCCTCCTCCTCCTCCTCCTCCTCCTCCTCCTCCTCCGCGCCCCTGCTCAGCTCGCGCGCGCGCCAGCGCGCAGTCGGCCCACCGCCGCCGCCAGCCCCGCGGCGCGCTGCGCCGTGCGCTGCGAGGCAAGCGGAGCAGTAAGCCTCCGCGCTGCCGCGCTGCAGCGTCGCTACCAGGGCCTGGTGCCAGGTAGCGCCGTTGCTTGCGCTCTTCCCAGGCCGCCGCGGCTGTGCCGCGGGTAGCGCGGCTCCAGCCCGCCGGCGTGTCCGCGCCAAGAGCGGCGTTCGCGACCACCACGCCGACGTGAGTCGTGCCAGCCGCGAGGTCGGTGAAGGCCACATCGAGGCGGGCTGGCTCGACTGTGCCATCCGCGCGCACCCCTGTCCCAGGCGGGCACGGATTGCTCCGTGTCCACACCCGTCGCGCCCCGGGCGCCCAGCCAGCTGGCGAGCCACTCCCTGACGCCGTCGTGGCGCTGGGTCGTGCCGTCGCCGACGTGGCAGCCCAGGTAGTGCCCCGGCGTCGTTGCCAGGTCGGCCCCGCAGCGCGTGCCGTCCTCCCGGCGCCGGAGGCAAGTGGCGCTGGCGGCCTCGGGCAGGGGCAGTTGCAGGCGCAGCGCCAGGGCGGGGAGGAAGTGCGCGTCCGCCAGCACGTGGTCCTCCTACGTCCGCGGCCCTTCCCGCTGGCCGAGCGGAGCTGCGCTGCTTGGATCGGCGGCAGGGCGCCTAGGAGCCGCTGCCGGCGCGCGTGCTCCTCCTCCTCTTCCTCCTCCTCCTCCGCCGCCGCCGCCTCCTCCTCCTCCTCTTCCTCCTCCTCCTCTTCCTCCTCCTCTCCTCCTCCTCCTCCTTCTCCGCCTCCTCCTCCTCCGCCGCCTCCTCCTTCTCCTCCTCTTCCTTCTCCTTCTCCTCCTCCTCCTCCTCCTCCTCCTCCTCCTCCTCCTCCTCCTCCTCCTCCTCCTCCTCTCTCTCGTCCTTCTCCCTCTCTTCCTCCCTCCTCCCTCCTGCCTTCCTTCTCCTTCCATCCCTTATCCTTTTGGGCAGTTCCTCCTTGTCTGACAGACGTGTCAGTAGGGCGGGTTGAGCGTTTCTCCCAGGACCGTCCTCCCGTTTGTGGCCACAATGGAACGACCCGCCCGCCATCCTGGAGGCTGTTGCAAATTTCAAACGTAAGGATCATGAGTAACGATGAAGTCTCAACCGAATCGCACGGCCCGCAGGATAGATGGAGGGAGGGAGGGAGGGAGGAGGAGGAGGAGGAGGAAAAGGAGGAGGAGGAGGTAGAGGAGGGAGGAGGAGGAGGAGGAGGAGGAGGAGGAGGGAGGAGAGGAGGAGAGAAGGAGGGGAGGAGAGGAGGAGGAGGAGGAGGTGAGGAGGAGCAGGAGGAGGAGGAGGAGGAGGAGGAGGGAGGAGGATGGAGGGAGGAGGGAGGAGGAGGAGGGAGGAGGGAGGAGGAGGGAGGATGAGGGAGGATGAGGGAGGAGGAGGGAGGAGAAAGGAGGAGGAGGAGGAGGAGGCGGAGGAGGAGGAGGAGGAGCAGGAGGAGGAGGAGCAGAAGAACCATTGCAAACCCAACACTCATCAACGATGTTGAAGTACACCCTCCCTCCAAGATCCTTCCTCATATGCCTCTACAAAGGGCCATTTCCTCTGAGGAATTTGCCCCGTTGGGGGACAACCGTGTGAACATGTTTAAGCTTGTCAAAACACCATTCTCAGGATTTCAACGCCACGAGTTGACCTGACGGATACGTTTTGGCGATCCTGAGTCGTGCCAGAACGCCCTTCCTGGGATTTCAACACCGCGAGCCGACGTAACTGTTGCGCCATGGCAATCCTGAATCGTTCCACACCGCCATGTCTGGTACGTTAATCATGAGTACCAATGAAACCCTTGCACGTATTCAAACGAATGTGCGCGGCGCTCAGGCGAGAACCACATTTTGAAAACAAGCCGCCCTCAATCCGTGAACTCTTGCAAACCTTTGAAGCGAACGTGCGCGGCGCTAAGGCGAGAGCCCCATTTTGAAAGCGAACCGCCTCCAATCCGTGACACCCTTGCAAATTTTGAAAACGAATATGCGCGGCGCGCAGGCGCGAGCCACATTTTGAAAACGACCCGCCTTCAATCCGTGAAGCTCTTGCAAATATTTGAAGCGAACGTGCGCGGCGCTAAGGCGAGAGCCACATTTTGAAAACGACCTGCCCTCCATCTGTGAAGTTGTTCTCAGGTTTTGAGCATCAGGGTCATAAGTGGTGAGGAAGTCTCAGGCGAAACGCTCGGCCCGCCCTTTCGACTGGCCTTGGGGTGTGCGAGGGCACATGTAAGGAAAAAGAATAGAGGAAGGAGGGTGGGAGGGATGATGATGAGGAGGAGGAGGAGGCGGATGGTGCTGAAGCCAATGAGGGGGAGGAGGAGGGCCAGACTAAACCCAAGACCGACCATCGATGTTGCAATGCACCCTCCCGCCCCACGTCCCCTCCTCATGCATCCTTGCAAGCCTGCAGAAAACACCCCACTTGAAAGACCATCGCCCTATGTGCCTACCATTCAGGCGGGATGCCCGTTTACAAAAGGGATTGCTCTGCATCCTCTTAGCCAAAATGTAATCATGAATGCGGAAAAGGTTGGATCAAATATCAAACTGTTCAGCGAGGTGTCCAGCGACATTTGTTTTGCTTTGTGAAAGATGAGACACCCCCTCCTGATCATGAGCCCCGGGGCAATCCCAAGCGACAGCCCAACTTTTAAACGGAACCGGCCTCCATGCTTGCAGTTGCTACATGTGATCAGGTTTTTGGTTTATTAACTCGGTGGAAGCCTCAAGCGAAAGTCCATGTTGAAAAGGCGCCGTCCTCCATGCTGAAGAGGTGCAAGTGCGACGGACAGGCTTGGAAGAGAGATCAATTTGAAGACGGCCCCATCCATCTTTGCAGCTGTTGCGATCTTTGAGTGCGAATGTGCGCGACGCTTGGGCAAGAGCCTCATTGAGGCGAGAACCACAGTTCCCCCCCTCCGCGGCTCCACCCCTGTGAATTTTGGAGATGCCAGGCTCCATGGTCGTAAACGGTGGAAGAATCCAGGCGACGCGCCCAGGCCGCCCCACCGACACGTCTGGGGAGGCGGCCGAGCGGAGTTATCTACTCATCCATCCAGCCGCCCCAAATCTTCCCAGCCATCCTGTGGTGTGGGGTCCTCGCTTTGAAGAGACAACGCCCCGCGTCTCCTTCCCTCCCGTTGCCCTTCCCCCTCCCTCCTCCTTCCGCATGTTTCTGTTTCGGAGCACCCCTCACATGCTCCGTGGTCCCAGAGGGAGTCCACCGAAGGTCCCACATGCTGTGATCACATGTCCGCGCCCATACAGCGCTTCGTGGCGCCATAGGGATCTCCACCGAAGGCCCCAGTGGCTGTGATCACATGCGTCCCCGACACATTTCGGCACACACCTCACATGTTTCGTGGCCCAATAGGGAGCTCCGTCCACCGAATGCCCCAGTGGCTGTGATCACATGCGTCCCCGCCGCCCATTTCGGCACACCCCTCACACGCTTCGTGGCCCCAATAGGGAGCTCCACCGAAGGCCCCATTGGCTGTGATCACGTGCGTCCCCGCCATTCATGTCGGCACAATCTTCACACGCACCGGGGCCCCCCAGGGAGCTCCGCCGAAAGCCAAGGTGGCTGTGATCACATACGTCCCTGGCCTCATAGGGAGCTTCCCCCAGTGGCTGTGATCGCATGCGTCCCCGCACCCTTCGCACTCTTCGTGGCGCCATAGGGAGCTCCACCGAAGGCCCCAGCGCTGTGATCACATGCGTCCCCGCCACCAGTGTCTGCGCATCCCTCACACGCTTCGTGGCCCCAGAGGGAGCTCCACCGAAGGCCCCAGTGGCTGTCACACATGGTCTCCCGCCGCCCGTTTCGGCACACCCCTCACACGTTTCGTGGCCCCAGAGGGAGCTCCACCGAAGTCCCCACTGGCTGTGATCACGTGCGTCCACGCCGTCCATGTCGGCACATCCCTCACACGCTTCATGGCCCCATAGGGAGCGCCACCGAAAGCCTTAATGGTTGCGCCCGCATGTGTCCTCACCATCCATTTCGGCACACCCTTCAAACGTTTCGCGGTCGTTCGCGGTCCCATAGGGAGCTTTACCGAAGAGGATACGCACCATTGCGGTACTCTCAGCTGCATATGGTTGTGTCCTTAGCCTGGATAATTTCGATGCGTCGGCCCCAGAGGTCCAGACCACTTTCCTAGGGCTGGTTTCTCCTTTCCTCTCATTTCCTCCCTCTCCTTTCCTCTCCTCTCCTCTCCTCTCCTCTCCTCTCCTCTCCTCTCCGCTCGTCTCCTCTCCTCTCCTGTTCTTTCCTCTCGTCCTCCTCCCCCTCCTCCCTTTTCTCCCTCCTCCCCTGCGTGCCTCTGCTTTCCGCATCCCTCTCCTCTCTCATTTCCTCTCCTCTCCTCTCCTCTCCTCTCCTCTCCTCTCCTCTCTCCTCTCCTCTCTCCTCTCTCCTCTCCTCTCTCCTCTCCTCTCTCCTTTCCTCTCCTTCCTCTCTCTCTCTCTCTCCTCTTCCCTCCCTCTCCTCTCTATCCTCTCCTCTCCTCTCCTCTCCTCCCCCTCCTCCCTCGTCACCTTCCTCCCTCCCATATTGGCACACCCCTCACACGCCTCCTGGCCCCATATGGAGCTCCTCCTAAGGCCTCAATGGTGCCGCCCGCGTGCGTCCCCGCCACCCATTGCGGCACACCCTTCACACGCTTCGCGGCCCCATAGGGAGCTCCACCCAAGGCCCAAATGGTGCCGCCCGTATGCGTGCCCGCCACCCAGGGCAGCACACCCCACGTACACTTCGTGGCCCCACATGGAGCTCCATCCAAGGCCCCAATGGTGCCGCCCGCATGCTCCCCCATCACCCACTTCGGCACACCCATCGCACGTGTCGTGGCCCCATATGGAGCTCCACCCAAAGCCCAATTGGTGCCGTCCGCACGCGTCTCCGCCCTCATGTCGGCACACGCTTCGCACGTTTCGTGGCCCCATCCATGGTTCCGTCCGCATGCGTCCCTGCTGCTCATTGCGACACGCCCTTCGCAGGTTTCGTGGTCACACAGGGAGTTCCACCCAAGGCGCCAATGGCGCCGTTCGCATGAGTCCCCGTCGCCAATTTCGGCACACTCCTCACACGCTTCGTGGCCCCATAGGAAGCTCCGCCGAAAGCCCACTTGGTGCCCTCCGCATGCGTCCCCGCCACCCATGTCGGCACACCCCTCGCACGTTTCGTGGCCTCATCAATGGTTCCGTCTGCATGCGTCCCCGCCGTTCATTTCGAACCGCCTCTCGCACGTTCCGTGCTGCCACAGGGAGTTCCACCCCAGGCGCTAACGGAGCCGTTCGCATGCGTCCCCTCCACCCATGTCGGCACACCCCTCACACGTTTCGTGGCCTCATAAGGAGCTCCACCCAATGTTCCAGTGCCACCGTTCGCATGAGTGTCCCCCGCCTATCTCCTCACATGTTTCCCAGTTTCCGGGGCCCCACAGGCAGGTCCACCCAAGGCTCCATGAGGAGATCCACTGGAGGCGATATTCACAGCAACGGTATTCACAGCTGCATATGGTTGGGTCGCTCGCCAGGATCATTTTCTGATGGTCCCGAGGCCCGGGGAAGGCCCCTGGAGACCGAAAAGGGCAAACAAAACGCGGCTCCAATTTTTCTGGAGCGTCGGATCCCTGGGTATAAGGACAACCCTAGCTGCCTCGATACCCGCTTTTGATACGCAACGCGTACCGCGCTCAATACTTCCGTGTCAAAACGCTGCGTGTTGGCTGAAAACATGTTGGCCCACTTTGGGCGAACGTGTCGCGTCAGACCTGCGTCTTCGGCCTGCGTGCTGATCTCCGTATCAGCCCGCGTCAGACCTATACGTCTTCAGCCTGCGTGTGTCGAGCCTGCGTGTTGAGCCCGCGTCAGGCCTGCGCCTTCAGAGCTACGTGTTGCGAGGAGGAGGAGGAGGAGGAGGAGGAGGAGGAGGAGGAGGAGGAGGAGGAGGAGGAGGAGGAGGGCGGCGGTAGAGGGAGGAGGAGAAGGAGGATGATCAGCCAGGGGGGATCAGGCAGGAGGTGCTGCGCATCGGGGCAGCTCAGAGGACATCGGGTCGGAGGGAGGGCGGCGGCTGCGGGCGTCCCCGCGCCGCTGCCGGCCGCGTCGCTTCCGGCCGCCGCCGCGGGCAGCGGCGGCAGGCCGGCGGCCTCGGGGTCTGGCAGGGGGGGGGGGAAGGGCAAGGTGTCACCTCCTGCTCTTCCTCGAGGAGGAGGAGGAGGAGAGGAGGAGGAGGAGGAGGAGGAGGAGGAAGAGGAGGAGGAGGAGGAGGAGGAGGAGGACGAGGAGGAGGACGAGGAGGATGAGGAGGATCGAGGATCCAGACGGCTCCCCTCCAGGCGAGGGCTCGGGCGCCGGCGGCTTGCTGTCAGCCCTCCCGGAGAATGAGGCCTGCCGGCCGGACCAGGTCCGCGGCCGATCTCTCTGGAGGGCTCGGGGGCCTCAGGGGTGCTTCAGTCGCCAGGCGGCATTCAGGAAGGCAGGGAGGCATGTGTGGAGGGTTTCTCCGAAGGGCTTAGACGACCCGTCCTCCTCCTCCTCCTCCTCCTCCTCCTCCTCCTCCTCCTCCTCCTCCCTCTTTCTCCTCCTCCTCCTCCTCCTCCCCTCCTCTCCTCCTCCTTCCTCCTCCTCCTCCTCCTCCTCCTCCACCTCCTCCTCCTCCTCCTCCTCCTCCTCCTCCTCTCCTCCTCCTCCTCCTCCTCCTCCCTCCTCCCTCCTCCCTCCTCCCTCCTCCTCCTCCTCCTCCTCCTCTCCTCCTCCCTCCTCCTCCTCCTCCTCCTCCTCCCCCCTCCTCCTCCCCCTATCCACCTCTTCCATTTCCTCCTCCTCCTCCTCCTCCTCCTCCTCCTCCTCCTCCTCCTCGGGTAGGTGGCCCAGGTCAGGCGCCAGCGCGAGCGCCACCCCCGAAGCGGCCACACACCCACTTCCTTCCGCGGGGCGCATACACCCCCATGGATAGCGCGGGCCTGGCGGCGGCAGCGCCGCGATGGCAGCAGGTCTGTTACGCATAGTCATGTACAACCCGCTGTGTGCGAACACCCACTCCAGGCTCTTAGATATCGCGCACGAGTTGGGCACCAATGATTTGATAGGATTGGTTGGAACTCAGCTCAAAAGCAGATGAGATGTTGTGGAGGATACTCGCACGGTGAGCATAGATTGTACTATTGATGCGGGCTACTCTCATGGCCAGTTCACTGTGAGAAGTTGTGGGATATCTTTGCTGTTGAGGCGGACGAGGTTCCCCAGACGCTGTGTCAAACGTATTTTCGACGTGCCGAAGAGCATCAGAGGACGAGCCCTTGGAGTACTGCTGGAGTCTCAAGGGCTGAAGTTCGGCATTATCCTTGTATACTTTCCTCCCGGAGAGACCTCGTCAGGCGGACGGCAGCATTATGACCGAGGCATTGAGCACTTACTCGAATAGATTTCCGAATCGATGACTGTGATACGAGAGCGGGGAGCAGTAACCATCATATTGACAGATCTGAGCGGAGCACTTCGCACAGTCCGTTCGACAAAGTTGCGGGCACACATGGGACAGGCAAAATCACACTTTCGCCGGCGAACTTGGACGGGTGTGCGATGACTAGCGCCTCGACTCACTACGAGGGGCCCCCGACGTACGTCGGCGAGAAGGGCAGCGCGTACATCGATCACGTGCTCGTACCACAGGAGTTGCTGAAGACTGTAGAGCGCGTACATGTCTTGTCGAACTCAGCCAGACGTCTACAGCTGATCAAGTCTCGCGAGCCTCGTGACCACAGGCCCGCATTGACCACAATGCTGGCTCAGACTTCCAACGAGCCTATGCCGAGGCGCCCGCCCAGGCCCAATCGAGAGGCGCTTTATCAGTGCGTGCAGACAGGATATAGGAGGAATGCGGTTTTTAATGCGATGGAGGAGCAGATCAGCCAGGTGGAGGAGGAGTTTCAAGCAGCAGGAGCAGGCAACGTAGACAGCATGAGCGAGCTTTTGATTCGCGCCTTGAACAAGGCGGCGGTTGACCAGCTGACAGAGTCCCCGCTGTGCTCAGAGAGCCACAAGCAGCGCGCTAGGGATATAGCCAAGCTACTGCATGAGCGCCGTGAGTTAAGAGGATCAGCTGGAGGGGCGGAGGACATCGAGGAACTCACGAATAGGATAAATAACAGCAGCAAGCATAGACTTGAAGCCAGTACGGAAATACTGGAAAGAAATACAAGAACGACGGACTCGAGAATTGAAATCAGCAGCCAAGTAACAAAACAATTATCTCGTGCAAAGGTTGGCGAGACTCCTAGCATGTAGAAGGCGAGGCCCACGCCAGAGGGAGTTCACGGCCATCGCCAACAGCTCAGCGTCTGCCAGAGCGCGGGCACATCGAATGAGACTCGACCCGCTGGCTAGAGGCCGTCGCGCGGTCGAGAAGCATCCCACGCAGATTAAGCAGGAGATCGACGAGGAGGAAAGGGGTGATATGGAGGAATCGGAGGCACTATATCAGGCGGCAGAAGATTTGGGGCCTATTGAGTAGAGCTGTATGGAGGCTACGATCCTGGAGGACGTGGCCAGGGTGGCCCCTGCCGCTCGAGCTCTCGCGCCTGCTTTTTCATCCCAAGTGGGTCAACGAAAGGATGCCGAATATTGGCGCAGGTCTTGGTGCCGAACAGGAGCTTGTGAGTAGCAATAAGACCCGCGATTCAACCGCCCGTCTGTGCGCGCGTCATCGCTGCACAACGCGATCTGGGCCGCCGGTCGGCGTGGAGTGCGGTGGCAGGCAGAGGTTTTGTGCCAACTTGCCCAGGCTGTCCGGAGGCCGTGCGGCCCAGCCTCGAATGTCGGCGCGGGCTTCCCTCCTCCTCCCCCTCCTTCCTCCTCCTCCTCGTCCTCCCCCCTTCCTCCTCGAATTAGTGGTTTGGTTGCCACTGCTTGCACAGGCAGGGCGCGCATGCTTTGCTGCAGCCGTTGTTGGCCGACTCCGGTCTGTTCCGTCGGCACCGGCTCGCACTCCAGCCGCTGCGGTGTAGTCCCGCGCCTGGCCGGGCACCTCAGTGCCCAACCCCATGCTTTAGAAACTCGGTTGGTGAGTGCACGCACCCAACGCCTGACTTCTGTTGCAGGTCTGGAACTCGGGTCAGGTTCCAGTCTTGTGTCAAGTGCTGTACTGTGCCGCGGTTCCTTGTTTGCTGTTGTGCGCTGCCCGATTGTATGAATGATCGGTGGGATCATGGGGAAGTGCAGTCACAACGCTTTAATACACCCATCCGCTCTCTGCCCTCTCTCCTTTGTCCTTCTCCTCCTCTCTCTCCCCTTCCCGGTGCGCTTTATTTTCTCCTGCAGGCGGCGCACGCGTGCCTCAGGGTGTG
>CAUYUJ010014579.1:201550-276550 GCA_963575745.1 Prorocentrum cordatum | reverse complement strand
GAGAGGAGGAGCTTAACATGAAGCAGAGTGAGAGATGGAAACATGTGCGCGAAAGAGGCGCAAGTCCTTGTGATCTGGGCAACTAGGTTGGGATGACAACGGTACTGCTTGAGGCATGGCTGACACACTGCAAGCCTGGCTGGAGAGGCGAGTGGTAGTGGGCCCCCCCTGGGAGAGCGCCGCTCCGAAAAACTTGCCGCTCGAGGACGCGTGCAGCGGTTGACTCTTGTGACAGAGGTCAGTGGTAGAAGGGAGCTGGTGCCCGAGCTGTAGCGGGCATAATTTGGGAGGGCCGCTGCGCAGACACTCGTCGCTCGGGGCTTAGTTTCGCGGCTAGTGTGTCGCGACGTGATGCCGAGGGAGATCCGGTTTCGACGTCACGTCTAGCCTAGCAGGCATGCGTCTAGCGCGAAGAGTTGCTAAAGGCGACACCAAACTGACCGGAGTAGCCGCGCACGAGCCGCGAATGGTAGCGCCCCCGATCTAGAGGGCCGCTCCGTGGAGCTTGGTCGCGAGGATGGATCAACCTTTTGGGCAATTACAGCAGTGGGTCTCGCTGTTTACTGTCCTATCTTCAGATGGTACGCGAGACTCTGTTCCGCCAGGTGCTGCGTCCTCCTTTGACAGTGGCAGGCGCAGAGGGCGCAGAGGAAGAAGTGGAAGCCTGAGTCTCTGCGTTGGGAACGCGCATGACTTTTTCAAATATGTAGCCTGTGGGCCAGGGCCCAGTCTGCTTGCGGAGACTTCCAGGCTCAGGAGTGGGGAAAGATTGCAAGCGTGGCTGCGTTGACACGTGTGGCTGGGATTTCTGCTGAGAAAAAACTACTCCCTGGCAATCCTCTGAATGTCATCGGTACACAATGTCCGCGGAGGACGAGGACGCGCCTCCAAGCCCCCGCAAAGGACGAGGAGGCGTTAGCGGAGGATGCAGAAGGGCCTGCGCTGGAGCGAGCCTGCACAGGCTGGCGCTTTAGAGCTGGCAGAAGTTGGCGCAGGCCGCGGGCATATGTAGGTCCTAACTGGCAGCGGCGAGCCTACGGTTGGTGTTGAGGGGCTGGTCAAATGGGCACTCGGGGACTGTTTACTGACAAGTGTTGGCTGGCGCTGCAATGGGCGGCTGTTGGCAGCAGCTGGCCTGCAACGTCTACTGGAAACGTCTGCAATACAGTTTGATGGCAGCGGCTGGCGGGCAACATCAGCTGGCAGCTAAGGCTGGCAACTACTGCTGGAGACAGCCGTTCGGGCAACATTTGCTGGCACCTGCAGGCCTCCTGTGCCGTGCTGGAAAGGAGAAGGAGGAGGGGGAGGAGGACGCGGTCGGCAGTCGCGCCCGGGTAACTTGCGCGCGTCGCTCGGCTGCTGTGCGACGGGGCCGCGCAGCACGCCAGGGCGGCCCCCCGGTCCAGGGCCCGACGTCTCCGTGGGGGGGTAGTGCGGATGATTCGGGCGGGGGCAGCGGGGGGCGCCTGGCACGGGCTCGCAGTTCCAGAGAGGGACGCCTGAACCGGCGCTGGAGCCAAAATGGAGACCGAGGGCAGCAGCAGGAGGGAGGAGGGAGGAACGACGGGGGCGATCCGGATCGATCTCCTGGGCCTGCTTGCGCCGACGTCCGAGAGGCTCTCGAGGTGCCGATCGCGTTTTGCTTGCTTTACTTAAAGATGCGGGGCGGACTTGCCCGTTTATCTAGGCCTCTCGACATGAGGGAGGTGCTTGCTCTCGTGCCCGTCTTGCGGGCCAAGCTGCGGCGCTAGTCGGCGCGGCGCGGAAGGAGACTGCGGCGCGCCTCGGCTACGCGCGAGGATAGAATGGGGCGACGGGGGGATGGAGAGGAGGCGAGGGGAGGAGGACCCCATCTTGTTATGCGCAATCGGACAAAGGGGAGCTGCGTACAGAGGAGACGACATGCCACAGCGAAGCAGCGTGCCAAGTGAATGAGCAACATCCACATGAAGGAGCAGCATTTCAAGTGAAGGAGCAGCATCGTACCCATACAATGTTCTAGGGGAAAGTTGTGGGCACATCCTTTCTGCGCTGATGTTGTTCGCGTGCTGACGCCTGCTCGCATCGCCCGTGCCGCAGTTTCAAGCAAAGACCCCCAGTGAGGATATCCGAGGTCCGAGGAAGGGGAACACGATTCGACGTGAGGCCTCGGTAGCGGGTGCGGAGGAGTTGCTACTGACTTGACCTTCGGTGCGGGCAATGAGCACGGGCATCTTCTAATATACCCACATTTCCTTGTCAGCTGTCGGACACCTTCGGTGACGGCGGTCTGCACCCTCGGTGAAGGCACGGACCCAAAAGGGAAAGGGTGGCGTGGGGATGGGGTGATGATGTGTCGAAGTAGGGGTGTTGGGAAGCCTTGCCACTGTGCGGTTCTCGATGCCATTGCGTTTCCCCCTGCTTTTCCACATCTCGGGGCCCTTATTGTCCTTGTGATGTTCGGACTGCTTGCCAAATCGTTTCGCGATCACGCATGTGCTTTCCTTTTTTTCCAGCACGCGCGTACAAACGCAACGGGTTTCCAGCCAATGCCAGTCGAACGCAACAACGGAGGAGAAGGAGCAGGAAGGCCATCTTCAGCAGGTAGGAGGATGGCCAGGAGAAGGAGACAGAGGAGAACCATAAGAGGTGACACCATAAAAAGAAAAGGGCGGATGGCTATATGAACGCCACACCTTTCTTGGCAATGAGGGGCAGAGAGAACGTTATGCAATGGATGCTGATGAGGAGGAGAAGGATGATCGTGCTGATGATGATGCCGGTGATGGTGAATGGTGAACCGTGATGGCGATGGTGCGGTTGTTGTTGATGATAATGGTGAGGACGCTGCTGATGATAAAGACGATGCTGATTGTGGTGATGGCGGGGATGGCGAATGCCGATGGTAATGGCGATGGTGGTGGTGATGTCGGTATGAGGGTGAGGATGAGTGTGATGATGAGTTGTGTAATGGTTGTGATGATGATGGTGATGCGGGTAAAGCGGGTGATGATGCTAACGGTGATGATGATGATGATGATGATGATGATGTTGATGATGATGATGATGATGATGATGATGATGATGATGATGATGATGATGGTGATGCTGATGATGATAATCAGGATCATGATGGTGATCATGATGATAATGGTGATATGGCGATGAGGAGGAGGACGGTGATGGTGATGGTGAAAACCAGAATGACGGGGAGGTGGCTGGAGAATTGCCAAGATAGCGATGGTGAAAATGATGATGGTGGTGATCATGATAGCGACGATGCTGGTGTTGAGGGTGCCAGTGGTGGTCGTGATGATGATCATGAGGACGAGGATGCGGAGGGAGGATGGCGAGGAAGGGGGAGAGGTGAGAGAACAGAGCAGGGCGATGAGAAGAGGGAGGGATATGAGGACGAGGAGGATGATGAGAAAAGCATGATGAGTCGGACAGGATCGACTTGATAGAGGAGGTGGATGCTGATGCTGATGTTGATGCTGATACTATTGATGATGATTATGGTAATCATGATGCTAATGATGTTCATGATCATGAGGACGATGATGATGGTGATGATGATGATGATGATGATGATGACGATGCTGATGCTGATGCTGGTGAGTGGTGGTAGTGATGATGATGACGACGACGATGATGCTGATCATGGTGAGGAGGAGGCGGTCGAGGCGGAGCAGCCGAGCAGGATTATGAAGATAGCCAGCATCTTGATCCTCCTCGGCCACTGGACCATTCCTTGGATAAATCCTGGCCGGTTTTTTCAAGCCGCATCCAGACGTGGCGACGGGAACCTCTAGAGACGTTTAAAGCCTTCCGAAACGAAGAGGCGATGTCGGCAAAATCGTCGCTCCTCCATCGATGCTTGATCGGACAGGTGCCGCGCGGCATGGCGGGTGGCACCAAGTTCGGGCAGCCGACGCCGACGCTACAGGCGCAGATACAGAGGCTGCGCTACCCAACGCTGCAGCGCGTGGCCCACACGCTGCCCGCAGACACCAAGTGGCGCGCGCACGTCGTGCGGACCATCCAGGCCAATCGGATGCGAATTGTGAGAGGGCAGAGGGGATGATCGAGGAGTACCGGCGATGATGGTGGTGGCGACGATTCTGACGATGATGCTGATGATTACGATGGCGGTACGATGGCGGTGGTGATTATGATGGTGATGGTGGTGATTGCGACTGTGGTGCTGACATCGGTGACAAAGATGATACTGATGATGATGGTGGTGATGATGGCGATGATAATGGTGATGGTGGTGATGAGGGTACACGGGTAGTGACGTTTGTGTCGACGATGTTGACGATGATGATGGTGGTGACGGTGGTGACGGTAGCGATGGTAGTGATGACCATCATGACGCGGGTAATGTTGATGATGAGGATGATGAGAGCGACGAGGACGATGATGCACAATGATTGCGATTCATGTCGGCGGCGATGATGACTACGAGTATGAAGGTATTGGGGGCGATGGCGTTTATGATAGTGGTGATGATAAGTGTGATGATGGTAATGGTGTTGGTGATAGTGTTGGTGGTGTCGGTGGTTGTTATGATTATGACTGTCATCATGGTCGCAATGACGGCTGTGGCTGCTATGACGAGAGCTGATGATGACTGTTGAAAACGGAAGCGATATCTATGGTGGCAATTATAGTCGTGGTGGTGATGGCGATGATGGTCGCGATGGTGGCGGGGGTGACGGTGGTGGTGATGAATGTGATGTTGGTGGTGAGGCTTGTGGTGACGATGATGATGGTGATGTTGATGACGATGGTGACCATTGTCCTGATGCTCCTGGTGGACGCTGGTGGTGACGATGAGTGGCGACAGCGATACTTGTCATGTTGGGGATGGTGGTCATGGTGATGACGTTGGTGTCTTCGTCGGCGATGACGCTGGTGGTGGTAATGATGATGGACGCTGGTGGTGGGTGATGGCGATGACGCCGATGATGATGATGATGATGATGATGATGATGATGATGATGATGATGATGATGATGATGATAATGATGATGATGATGATGATGATGATGATGATGATAGTAATGATGATGATGATGATGATGATGATGATGATGATGATGATGATGATGATAATGATGGTGGTGGTGGTGTTGGTGGCAATACTATTTGTGGTGGTGGTGGCGCTAGTAATTGGCTACGGTTGTGGTGATGGTGGTGGTGGCGATGTCTGTGGTGGTGGTGATGGTGCTTATGAGTATGACTGTGATGCTGATCACGGTGATGGTAGCGGTAGCCATAATGAACTATGGTGGTGACGACTTGAGACGACGACTGTGGTGATTGTGGCAACGATGATCGTCACGATGGTGGCGATGGTCCTGATGGTGGTGGTGTCGGTGGTGGGAATTGTGACGGTGATGAAAATAGGCGATGACGATTTTGGTGGTGATGGTGGTGTCGATGATGGTAATAAAGACAATGATTGCAATGATGGCGGTGATGACGGTGATGCTAATCGTCATAGTGTTGGTGATGAAGATGGTGGTTATGATTATGATGATGATGCTTGTAGCGATGATTATGGTGATGTTGATGGCGTTGATGATGATGAAAGTGTGTGGCGACGATGAGTCACAATGACGATGATGATGACGATGCTGATCACGATGGCTCTGATGGCAGGGGTGCTGGAGATCGTGGAGGTGGTATTGATGTGGGAAATGATGATGGCGATGTTCATGGGGTTACTGAGCATGCCGTTGATGTTTATGGTTGTGCTGATGGTCGTGGTGGCGGTGATGGGGATGATTATCATGGTGGTGATGATTCTGATGGTGACGTTAGTGGTGATGGTTTTGGAAGTGGTAGTGGTGATGGTGATGGCGGTGGTGACGGTGGTGTTGGTGATGGTTGTGGTGATGATGGATGAACGCGGATAGTTATGTCTGGTGACGGTGACGATGATGATGATGTTGATGATGATGCTGATTGTGATGATGATGAGTGTGATGATGATGAGTGTGATGATGATGATGGTGGTGAAATTGATGATGATGATGATGATGATGATGATGATGATGATGATGATGATGATGGTTCCCGTTATGGTGGTGGCTAACGCTGTCTTGTGGTCCCCAGAGAGCACCGGCCGCTCTGACACCTGTCCAGAGGACTAGAGGATTAGAGGACTGGAGGACCGGAGGACGAGAGGACCGGAGGAGGACCGGAGGAGGGCCGGAGGACCGGAGGACCAGACAAGGACTCGAGGACGCGAGGACCAGAGGACAGGAGGACCAGAGGACCACCGTACCACCGGACCACCGTACCGGAGGACCACCGTACCGGAGGACGGGAGGACCCGGAGGACCGGAGGATCAGAGGTCTGGAGGACCAGAGGATTGGAGGACCAGATGACTGGAGGACGGAGGACCGGTGGACAAGAGGACCTCGAGGACCAGAGGACGAGGACCGGTGGACCAGAGGCTCAGCATCGGCCGACCGGACGACCAGCAGAGGACCAGAGGACCAGAGGACCAAAGGACCGGAGGACCAGAGGACCAGCGAACCCGAGGACCGGAGGATTGAAGGGCGATCGATCTCACTCGATCGATAGTGCCATCAATCAAGTGACATCCATCGAGTGAGATGGCCAGGGATCGATAGTGAGATCGATGGGGGATCGATGATGAGATTGGTAGTGGGATTGACGGCGAAATCGATAGTGAGATCGAAAGGCACAACAGTAATGACCTCGATAATGACATCGATAGTTTCCGTCGATAGGGCCATCGACAGTGACATCCCATTGATATAGGTTGAGTTGGAAGTCGATCCTCCCCCGAGCCTCCGTATGACCCGAAGAATGGTCATGTATGTTACGGCCATCTCATCCACGACGATCCCCTCACTCTCGTCTCTCGATTCTCGATCCTCGATCCTCGATCCTACTCCTCATCTTCTTGGTCCCTCTCGTCCACGAGCCAGTGCCCTCGATCCTCGGTTTTTTTTGTTCTTGTCCTCAACTCCGTCCTCTTCGGTCCTTCTCGGTCCTCGATCCTCCTCCTGATTACTCCTCCTTCTGCCTCGACCTTCCAAGCTCTCGATCCTCCCTCTCCTCTCACTTCTCCTCCTGCCCCCCTGTGACCGCCATGGCCCGATGCACAGGCTGGCGCAGGTCGATAGGGAGAGGGACCGTCAGATCGATTGTGCGATCAGTAGTGAGATCGATCCTGAGAGCGATAGTGGGATCGATCGAGCGAGATCGATCGCTTGAGATCCATAGCGAGGTCGATCGTGGGATCGATCGAGTGAGGTCAATCGAGCGAGATCGATCGAGTGAGCCCGATAGTGACATCGATAACGAGATCGTTCGTGACATCGTTAGCGGGATCGATACCGACATCGTTGTTGAGATCGACAGCGATGCCGACAGTGATATCGATCCTGATGTCGAATCGTGGGATCGATCGAGTGGGATCGATCGAGTGAGATCCATCGAGACATCGACCGTACCAGAGGACCGGAGGACAAGGAGGACCTGAGGACAGGGAGGACCGAAGGACCCGAGGACCGGAGGACCACAGGACAGGACGACAGGAGGACAAGAGAACCAGAAGACCAGAGGAGCTGAGGACGGAGGACCAGTGGACCAGAGGATCAGCATGGACCGACCAGACGACCAGAGGACCAGAGGACCAGAAGATCGGTAGATCCAAAGAATCAGAGGGTTGGGGGACCAGAGGACCAGAGGACTGGAAGACGAAGAGGACATGGAGGACCTGAGGACTGGAGGTCCGGCGGACCAGAGGACCTGAGGACGGGAGGACCGGAGGACTAGAGGAATTGTTACAAAGCTGGCGATGGCGGTTGCTGGTGACAGTGTCGATTTTGGTGATAATGTTTTCGAATATGATGATGGTGGTGAGGGTAGTGATGGTGGTGTTGATGATGGTTTTGGCGATCGTGATGATGGTGGCGATGGTGATGGTGATGACGATAGGTATGAGTATAATGTAGCTGATGCTGATGGCGCGCGCTGGTGATGGCGATGTGCGACAAGAGTGACAGCGACGACACTGATGACGATGATGATGGTGATGGTGATGCTGGTGGTAATGATGGTGGTGATGGTTCTGCTGGTGGCGGGGTGGCGTTAATGGCGGCGCTGGTGATGGTGTTGATGGTGGTGGTGGTGATGCTGGTGATTCTGCTCGCGCTAGATATGATTATGGTGATGATGGTGCGAAGCACTGATGATAACGATTGGAAGTGACGATGATGGCGAAAGTGATGATATTGGTGAGGTTGGTGATGGTGGTAATATTTTTCTTGGTGATTCGAATGGCGGTGATGATGGTTATGATGATAATGGGCACTGGTGATAGCGACTGTTGTTGTGACGGCTATGATGCTAATGATGTTGGTGATGATGATGTTAGTGATGATGATGTTGGTGATGATGGTGGTTCTCCCTCTCTCTCTCTCACACTTCATCGATCTTCTCTCGTCTCGTCCTGATTATCATTATCTTTATACTCCTTCGTCTCCTTCTCCTGCCCGCCCCCACTACTCCGCATCGCCATCAAGGATCTGCTGAATCCTTTTTCGTCCTCCTCCTCCTTTTCTTTCGGCTCGTCCTCGTCCTCCTCTTCCTTCGTCTCCTCCTCCTCCTCCTCCTCCTCCTCCCCCTCCTCATCTTCACCGTCTCCTCATTCGCCTCTTCCGTCGCTTCCCCATTCTTCTGAAGGGATGCCAGAGGAGTCCGAGGAGTAGGGGGAGGGGAAGATTGAGGAGTCACTCCCCTAACCTCCTCATCCTCCCCTCTGCTCCACATCCTCCTCATCCTCCAAAGTCCCATCCTCCCCACTTCTATCCTTTTGCGAAGGATATGCCTATGCATTCCTTGTGTGAGGGCGGTGCGTTCCTTACGTGAGGCCGTGTAGAACAACCTAAACAGAACCAGCCAATCCAAACACCAAGGATTTGACAAACTAGAAACGAAGGGCACCAACAAACCACCAACAAACCTAATATTACAATATCAATTCGCTCACTCCATCGTTTCACTGCTCCACCGTCCCCTCTCTCCTCGTTCCGCTCTCCTCCACCCCCCGTCCGCCCCCCCCCAACCACCTTTCACTCGTCATCCTCCTCGTTCTCCCCCTTGGCCTCCCTCTCCTTCTCTTCACGTCTCACTCCTCCTTCTTCTTAGGCCGGGGTGGGGGGGGCAGGAGGACGGAGAAGGGGAGGCGAGGATGAGGAGGAGGAGGAGGCGGAGGAGGAGGGGGAGGAGGAGGAGGGAAAGGGGGAGGGCGGGAAGGAAAGAGAATGAGGAGCAGGATAATCCACGAGGAGCGGTGAGTGAGGAATGAGGGGGAGGAGGAGGAGGAAGAGGAGGAGGAGGAGGAGGAGGAGGAGAAGGAGGCGGAGGAGGAGGAGGAGGAGGAAGAGGAGGAAGAGGAGGAGTAGGAGGAGGAAGAGTAGGGGGAGGGGGAGGAGGAGGAGGAGGAGGAGGCGGAGGAGGAGGTGGAGGAGGCGGAGTGAAGATGGGGGGTGGGGGGCGGGGATGAAAGGGGGTGGAACGAATAGAAAGGGGGGGACAGTGTAGCAGTGGAGCGGTGGAGTGGATAAGCACTGATCTCGTTGTCTGTGTTGCTTGTTGTTGCTCTTCTAGTGTTTTTCGTGTTGTCAATCCTGGGTCGTTGGCTTCTTTGGTTTAGTTGGCTGTTCCATGCTTTTGTTGTGTTTTCGTGCGGGTCCATCGCCCACACAAGGCATCGATGAGCACTTGTCCCACAAAGGGAACACATGTGTAACGCCCTCGCATAAGGAATGCCTGTGTAGATCCTTAACGAAACTGGCGGAAGGGGGGAGGATGGAACTTTGGAGGAGTAGGAGGATGAAGAGCAGAGGGGAGGATGAGGAGGATGGGGAAGTGACTCAATCTCCCCCTCCCCCTACTCCTCGGACTCCTCTGTCACTCCATTAGAATGAGGACGTGACGGAAGAGGCGACGGATAAGACAAGTAAAGATAATGATAATAATGGTGAGGAAGAGGACACAGAAGAGACAACGAAAGAGGAAGACGAGGAGGAGACGTAGGAAAAGGAGGATACGGACCAGAAGGATGGAGCAGGCCCGTGATGGCGATGCGGAGGAGTGGGGGCGGGCAGGAGGAAGAGGAGGAGACGAACGAAGGGAGGATGGGGAGACGGCGGAAGCGAGACAGAGAGATATATAGGATAAAGGGAGCGGAGCGCGAAGAAGGTAGATCGCAGACACGCTGGTGGAAGTTATACCCCCAACCGGGTGGTTGGTTGTGATGTGTATGGTGGTAGTGGTGATGATGCAGGGGATGTTGGTGCGAATGGCATCGGCGGTGGTAATGGTGGTCATTACTCAATGCTACGCTTCCTAACGGCAACGGCGGGACTCGTGGTGGTATGGCGAGTGTTGATCGTCCTGGTCGTTATCTATAGTTCCGAATGTGATGACCTCAGTCGCGATTCTGCTATATACTCGTGGTCTCGGCTGGTGGCGGTGGCGACAACGACGGTGATTATTATGATGATGCTGAGTCTAATGATGATGGTGGTGAGTGTGGCGATGGTGGTTGTGATTGTGATCCTGGTTGTGGTTCGGATGGTGATGCGGATGACGGTGATAACAGTGATGGTGGTGATGGTTGTGATAATGCGGTGCTTATGATGGTGATGCTAGCGATGACGATGATGATGATGATGGTACTGATGATGATGTTGGTGGTGGTGATGAGCACTGGTGTAAGGATTGGTGGCGACGACGGTGGTGATGACGACGAGGCTGGCTGCGGTGCTGGTGTTGGTGGACGCTGCAATGGTGGTGGTCATGGTGATCGTGGGTGTGATTCTGATGGTGATGCTGGTCACGACGCGGATGGTGGTGGTGGTGATGATTTCCATTGATGGTGAATGGTGATGATCCGCGGCGACCACGGCGACTATGATGATTGCGATGCTGGTGATGGTGATGGTGGCGGCGATGGTGGTAGTGATGGTTTGGGTGGGAGTGATGGTGGTGTCGAAAATGGTAGTGTTACTGATGATGGTAGTGGCTGTGATGGTAAACTCTGGCGGCGGTTGGTGACGACGATAAGGATGCTGGTGATGATGATGGCGTCGGTGATGGTGGTGGCGGTGGTGACGATGCTGGTAGTGATGATGGTTGTGATTGTGGTGCTGATGAAAATGTCGATGGTGATGCTGATGGCGATGATGACGTGGTCGGGGTGAATCTGGTGAACAGTTGTGGTGGTGGCGGCGACAATGAAACCGATGGTGATAATTATGATGTTGCTGGGAATGATGATGGAGGTGGTGATGGTGGTGGTGGTGGCAGTAAGGGTGGCCATGGTGGTGATGATGGTGGTGATGAGTATGATGGTACTGGCGACGATGACGATGGTGGTGATGGTGGCGGGCTCTGATGGTGGCGACTGGTGACAATGACGACGATGCTGATGATGGTAACGATAGTGGTGGTGGTGGCGATGTTTGTGGTGGTATTGCGGGCGACGCTGGTGGTGGTAGTGATGCACGTGATGACCACGTGTGTATAAAGGCTGGAGGCGATGATGGTGCTGACGATGGTGGTGTTGGTGGTGATGGTAGCTGTGGTGGTGCCACAGGTTATGGTGGCGATGATGGTGGTGGTGGTTATGGCACTGATTGCAATGCTGGTTGCGATGGTGATGGTGGTGGGGGTGAAGACACTGATGGTGGAGGTTTGTGGCGATGGCGATGCTCCGTATGGCGATGATGGTGGTTGTGGTCATGATGATGCTGGTGGTTGTGATGGTGGCGATTGTGGTGTCGTGGAAATTGATTGTGGACGTTATGATGGTGATGCGGATGGCGATGATGCTGGTGATGGTGATGCTAGTGTACACGGATGATGGCGATTGGTCACGGCGACGATGTTTGTGGGCACGATCCCGGCGTTGTTGGTGGTGATCATGGTGGTGATGGTGGTTGTGGTCATGGTGGCGATGATCGTACGAATGACGCGGATGACGATGGTGGTTGTGCTAATTGTGATGATGGTGGGGATGGCGACAGCGATGATGATTATAATGATGATGATGTTGGTTGTGGTGATGGTTGTGATGGTGGTGGTGGTGATTGATTTTGGGTTTATGATGGTGATCATAGAGGTGACCATGGTGGTGATGTTGAGGGCGATGATGATGTTGGTGATTGTGGTGATGGTGGTCGTTGTGATTATCCTGGTGCTAGTTGTGTTGTTGGTTGTCGAGGTGGCGGTAATCGTGTTGCTGGTGATGACGCTGAATCTCAGTGAAGACGACTGGTGACGGCCATGATGACGATTACGGTGCTGATGGTGGTGGTGTTGGTTGTGGTGATGGTGGTGATGGTGGTGATGATGGTCATGATGTTGAGAATGAGTGCTGGTGACGGTTGATGACGGCGAGGATTGAGATGACAATGATGGTGGTAGCGACGGTGGTGGAGTTAGTGGTGGTAAGTGTGGCGATGTTGTTGGCGACGATTACGGTTGTGATGCTGATGGCCATGATGATGGCAGTGCTGATGATGATGAGCCCTGATGGTGGACGACGATGGCCATGAAGGTGGTGATGATGGTGGTTATCGTGGTGTCTATGGTGATGGTGGTGATGGTGGTTATGATGAGGTTGACGTTGCTGCCGGTGACAATGATGGTGGTGGTGGTGATCCTCCTGAACACGGGCGCTGACGATCCATGATGACGACGACAGCCATGATGGCTATTGCTGGATGGTTGAAGATTTATGGTGGTGGTGGTGATAAGAATATTGCCAGGGAAGGTGGTGGTGGTGTCATGACGGTTTTGAGCATACTGGCGCTGATGACTGCAATGATGATGAGCACTGGTGCTGACGATTGATGACGGAGACCACGATGACGATGGCGACGGCGACTATGATGATCGTTGTTCCCCACCCGACAGCTTGGGGTCGTTAGCCTGTAAGAACAGACCTCCCCACCGACGAATCTTGCATACCGCTGCAGCCAGATCCGTAGGTCCACCGAGTGTCCCCCGAGTGCCGCCACCCGCGCCTTCGATGAGCATGACATAACTTAACTGAACAGCCCACGCATTTTCTTCTGGTGGAGGGCAAAGGGTGAAATCTGAAATGCCGTTTCGATTGATCTTCGAGATCTGAATCTGCACAAGGTGAATGACAGAACGGATTGGCTTTCGAGGTGCAAGAGCCCATCTGGATGTCGCCCTGGGCCCCCCACCCTGAGAGAGCGCCCAGGCAGGGCAAGACAGAACATGGCACGCCAGGACATGACCGAACATAGCATTCCATAACAGAGCAGGACATAACGGAGAATGGCATAGCAACACATCAGACTTGTTTCCGAGGGCACCAACTATACACCAACACCGATCCTGGCCCAGGATCACCCTGGGCCCAGGATCGGTGTATATGCCTTCTTGCGCAAGGCAGGAGGGCGTACACACCGATATGAATCGGTGGGTGCCTTCCTAGACTTGTTCCCACTTCAGAACACGTCGGCGCTGGCGGCGGCGGCGGCTTCCCTGCCGGCGGGTGCCCGACGCCCGAGTCCGACCTCGGGGTCGGCTCGGAAAGATCATGAATGATCGGCTGGAGCGGGGGGTGCAGCTGCCGGGGTAGGGGTAGCGCAGCATTCCGAAATGCGAGCATGACAGCTCGAAGGAGGAGGAGGAGGAGGAGGAGAAGGAGGAGAGGGGAAGGAGGAGGAGGAGGAAGAGGAGGAGGAGGAGGAGGAGGAGGAGGAGGAGAGGGGAAGGAGGAGGAGGAGGAGGAAGAGGAGGAGGAGGAGGAGGAGGAGGGAAGGGGAGGGAAAGGACGGAGGGAGGAGGAAGGATAGAGGTGGGCGGCAGGGAAGGGAGTAGGAGGAGGAGGACAGGCGCCGAAGGTTTGGGTGGGGATCGCTCGATGCAAAATGATTTGATGAATGATGGCGACGGTGGTGGTGACGGTGATGGTGATGGCGGTGACAGTGATGATGGTCGTGGCGATGATGACGATGACCATGCTGGCGATGTTCATACGCATGGATGATAACGACATAAGGCGACCTGACAAAAAATGATGATAACCTTGAGTAATGAGCACCGACGGCTGTTCTTTGATGCTTGGTGGATGATGACAACGGCAGTAATTGGGGTGATGACCATGGCAGCTGTGATGATTGGTGATTAACCTTTGGTGGTGATTATGGCAGGCGATGGTGATACTGATGTGAAGAAGGAGAAGAAGATCCCGTCATGGTGAAGAAGAAGATGTGATGTGGTGATGGTGATAATGATGTGAAGAAGACGTGATGTGGTAATGGTGATGATGACAGGCGATGGTGACAATGATGGCGATATAAAGAAGAATCAAGGCCGTTTTGATGTTTCATTATGTGGGGCTTCTCCCGTTCTCGGAGGCGCACGAGGACCGTCGAGGACCTCCAGAGACTTTTTTGGAGTCTTCTGGGGCCCTGTAGAGAATGCCTCTCGAAGTTTCCAGGAGGTCTGCGAAGGTTTTGTTAACCCCTCAGGCCCTGGAGCGTCGATGATTGTCGAGTCAGCGGCGGTACCAGCGAAACAAAACTATGAGGCATCAGCGAGGACGAGGAGGAAGAGGAAGAGGAGGAGCAAGAGGACGACGAGGACCAGGAGGAGGAGGAGGAGAACGACGACGACCAGGAGGAGGATGAGCTTTTATAAAAGCTGTTATCCATTTTGGCTCCTCTGGGAGCCTCCGGGAAGCTCTGGGGCTCCCTTGAGGTCTTCGAAAATTCTTCTGGCACCTCCCCCCAGAGACCTCTGGAGACTCCTGGAGTCCTCCATCGAGCTCTGGAGGCCTCCAGGGAACTCCAGGGATCTCCAGAGACCCCTGGATGTATCCACAGACCTCGGGGGACCTCCTTCCCTCGAGGTATCTCCGAAGTCTTCGCTGTTATTCTGGAGGTCCCCGGGCTTCAACGCGGCCGCGCCTCGTCGCGAGACCTCCAGGAGGGAGCCCAGGGATCGCCCCGCACGGCGGCCCGTGGACCAAGAGGCTCGGACTGGTGCTGTCTCCCAGGGCTCCAGCGAGCCTGTAGATGTCTCGTCCTCCCTCTTCCTGCCCTTAGTCGCAGCTCAGGATGAGAGGTGATGAGAAGGAAATGCCTATTCCTCCCTCTTCCTGCCCTTCAAGCTCAGGCGATCGCAAACATGAATCAAGGGGGGCGTGGATCAGCGACGGGTCCCGCTTCCATTTGGAATCGCGGATTTCCGCCGCCGAGCGAGGCGGCATTGGCCGCATTTTGGGGAGGGGACATCCCCCCGATCCATGGATTTGGCGACCGCGCGGCAAACCCATGGATCGCTAATCCATGTCTGCGCGCCCCCGAAAAGCACAGCTTAGGATGAGAAGTGATGAGAAGTTGGCACCAGGGAAAGCCCTGGGGCCCGGGACCCGTTTCCTTCAGGACCCCCCTCCTGTCATGCCAAGGAGCCACGTGTTCAAGATGGAGTTGGAAGCTCCAGTCGTGATTTTCACGACTCTTTTTCACGACGTTGGATCCCGGAGTTCTCACGAGAGGGCCGCGTGGCATTACGTCCGCCCCTCCCCCCTGGCGACCTCTCTGGGAAAATCCGCTTGATTGTTTGTGCCCACCAACCCTACAGCCGGCGCGCCTCGCAGGGAAACATGTTTTCGTTTGTTCTACCACCCGCCCTCACGCCCCCTTCTGAGTTCTCCGCTTCGCCTGCCTCCTCTCCCCCCTCTTCCACCTCCCGCGTCCTCCCTGCTCCCTCCTCCCTCACATCGCATCCTCCCCCTCACTTTTGTACTGCTCCCTCCTCTTCCTCCTTCCTTCCCTCCTCCCTCCCTCCCTCCTCCCTCCCTCCTCCCTCCCTTTTCCCTCCCTCCATCCTCACATCTCGTCCTCCCTCCTTCCCCCCTCATCCTTCCTGCTCTCAGGTGCTGGAGAGATCCAAGGGGTGGGACTACTCGAGCAAGCTGACTGCCGTCAACAAGATGAAAGAGGTGTACGACCAGTTCAAGCCCAGCGATGAGATAAATTCAGCCTTTGATAAGAAGCTTGTCCTGAACAGAGTCCCGAGCCACCTGAAGAGAAAATTTGCTCGTGACAAGCAGTACGTGAAGACGTTCTCTAAGAATTTCCTCAAACTCAAGTCTTGGCTCCGGTACCGACCGAGCCTCACTGCCAGGGAGCCGCTGAAGATCTCAGAGGCAAAGCTGAAATCTACGCAGTTGCGGAAGTGAGCACTCCTGCTTGTTTCCCGAGTTTCCCGCGGGGGCCTGCAAGCAGCGGCACCCCGAGCAAGGCTTTCGGAGCTGGTTGACAAAACGGCCTCCCCTTCCTCTTCCCCTCCTCGCTCCTTCTCCTCCCCCCTCCTTTCCACCTTGGGGATGAGGGCCCATGGCAACGTGATCCGAGTTCGCTATCCTGCGTCCGAGGGCGAACCCTGGACGAGCCTCCCTTCGAGAAGGAGGGAGCAGGACGATGGAGCTGGAGCTGGGTGGAGGAGGTACGCAGGGGGGAAAGGAGTAGAAGAGGGAGGGTGAGGAGGAGAAGGAGGATGAAGGGGAAAGGAGGAGCGAAGGGAGGAGAAAGGAGGGATGAGAGGAAAACGAGATCAAAGCGGGGGAGGGCGAGCGGGAGAGAGGAGGAGGAAGAGGAGGAGGAGGAGGAGGAAGAGGAGGAGGAGGAGGAGGAGGAGGAGAAGAAGAAGAAGCAGGATGAAGAGAAGGAGGAGTTAGGAGGAGGAGGAGCAGGAGGAGGAGCAGGAGGAGGAGCAGGAGGAGGAGCAGGAGGAGGAGGAGGAAGAGGAGGGGTGGCAGGAGGATCAGCAGGAGCTGGAAGAGGTCCCACCACTGACGGGTGCTGTGCAAGACGGATATACCAGTCGGACGGAGCGTGCGGTGGCGGGATCGCCGTGCACACAGCATGCTGCAAAGCCACGCCGGCCAGTGGGCCCTCAAGAAGACTTTGGTCGGTGGCATGGACGCGGTGCAGAAGAGAATGGTCAGCAGGATCATGGCCCTGCCCAGGCGCGAGGGTGAAGAGACCTCGCGATGGCGCTCCCGGGGGGCACACGCGGGGCAACCTCAGCCTCACATTGGGGAGCGTTGAGGCGACATGCCAGTGAAGGGCGCCATCAACTGGAACCGCCACCTCGAGTGGCACGGCGGCCTCCCCGCCGCCGAGGCGCTTCGCGGCCGGGGCCCCGAGTGGCTCACTGACCGCCGGGCGCGTTTCGGCTTGGGCCCACACGCGGCCGCGCTCCACGGGAGGGGCCGCAGAGCGGCGGAGCGGGAGGTGGTGGGCACGGGCTGCCGCATCTCTGGAGCGGTGGCGAGCTGCGGCGGCCGAAGCAGCCACAGTCCGAGGCCGTTTGTAAGCCTTTCTGGTTTTGTCTCTCCTCCGTTCCTCCCCTCGCCTCGCCCTTCATCGCCCCGATGTCTTTGTGGAGCAGTGTTGGGGGATGCCAGCCCGTCGGTTTTGAATTCCGTGGAGGGGGACGCTGGCAGTACATGCGTGTCCCCACAGGCTTCATCACCAAGTGGTCGTTGGAGCGTAGCTCAGTGAAGTGAATTTTGAGTAGTATGTTGGTGACGGCTTTGTTATCTTAGGTAAGACGGCATATTGTTTAGCCGCGAGGGAGCGAGAGAGAGAGAGAGAGAGAAAAAAAAAAAAACACAGAGATATACATATATATATAGAGAGAGACACAAAGAGAGATAGAGAAGAGGAGATGGGTGAGGGGGCAGACGCAGGGTGCTGGAGGAGCAGAAGGAGGAGCCGAAGGAAGAGGAGGAAGAGGAGGAGGAGGAGGAGGAGGAGGAGGAACGGGAGAAGGGGAAGGACGACAACGACGACAACGACGACGACGACGAAGGCGTATAGCACGTCGAAGGGAGGGAGGTGGGCCCTCCTCCTCCGCCTCCTCCTCCACAACAACACATTGTGAATACTCCCCCCCCTCTTCCCTGATTCTGTCCGGGAGATCTTCAACCCTCTCCGCGACCCACGAGATCCAAATGTTTGTGCTTCGTATATGCTGTGCAATATGACTGGTTATATTGTTTCTAATTGGCATTCCCGCTGCAGCGTGGGCTTCAGTTTCGGATTGCCTCTTTGCTCCCGTCGTTCAGAATGGCGCGCTCGTCCAAGCGCGTGCCACTGTTTCGGATCCGAGTAATTTGTCATAGTTGTCGCCCCCCTCGTCTCCCCTCCTACACCCTCTCCTGGTCCTCCCGCTCCTCCTGCTAGTTCAGTTTCTTCTACTGCTACTGTCCTTGTCCCCCTTCTTGCACATCATCCTTTTCCTCTTGCTCCTCCGCCACGTTCACTTCTAATATGCGCCGTTCTTTTCCAATATTGCGCATAACACGATGCGGCCCGCTTTGGAGTTCCAGCCAGATCCGCTATGACACGCGTCAGCGGATGTTGATAAAACGCAGTGCACTTGTAAGGGATGGGTGGGAGGGGTAGGATGTCAGACATAGGGCGAGCGCACCTAGCTTGTCCTCCTTTTACGGCTTTTACCCCGCTTGGGGGAGGGGAGGCCTTGGAAGGTCAGCCCCTCACCGTAGCTTGTCCTCCTCCTCCTCCTCCTCCTCCTCCTCCTCCTCCTCCTCCTCCTCCTCCTCCTCCCTCCTCGCTCAAGCTCCCCCGCCCCCCGTCCCTCTCCCACCAGTCCCCCTTAGTTTGGATCGAGTTCGTGCGAAGCATCGTCGATGGGGGCCGGAGGCGGAGGCGAGAGACGCAGCGCACAGCGGGGGGGAGAAAAGCACACTTTTTTCCTCCCGCGGCGAGGTGACGGCACCGTCACGAAACGCTGAGCTGGGACTCACTTGGGCGAGTAACCGCCAGGCGTTGTATGTGGAGGAGGAGGAGGAGGAGGAGGAGGAACGAGGAGGAGGAGGAGGAGGAACGAGGAGGAGAAGGATGAAGAGGAGGAGGAGGAGGAGGAGGAGGGAGGACCGGGGAGGAGGAGGAGGACCAGGGATGAGGAGGAGGAGGAGGAAAAGGAGGAACAGGAGGAGGAGGAGGAGGAGGAGGAGGAGGAGGAGGAGGAAGGAGGACGAGGAGGAGGAGGAGGAGGAGGAGGATAAGAGGAGGAGGAGGAGGAGGAGGAGGAGGAGGAGGAGGAAGGACCGGCGAGGAGGAAGACCAGGGATGAGGAGGAGGAGGAGGAGGAGGAGGAGGAGGAGGAGGAAAAGGAGGAACAGGAGGAGGAGGAGGAGGATGAGACCAAGTAGGAAGAGGAGGAGGACCAGGGACGAGGAGGAGGAGGAAGAGGAGGAGGAGGAGGAGGAGACGACGCAAGAGGAGGGAGGAGGAGGAGGAGGAGGATGAAGAGGAGGAGGAGGAGGAGGAGGAGGAGGAGGAGGAGGGGAGGAGAAGGGGAGGAGGAGGAGGAGGAAGAGCAGGAGGAGGAGGAGGAGGAGGAGGAGAAGGAGCTGGAGCAGGAGGAGGAGGAGGAGGAGGAGGAGGAGGAGGAGGAGGAGGAGGAGGAGGGGAGGAGGAGGAGGAGGAGGAGGAGGAGGAGGAGGAGGAGGAGGAGGAGGAGGAGGAGGAGGAGGAGGAGGGGAGGAAGAGGAGGAAGAGGAGGAGGAGGAGGAAGAGGAGGAGGAGAAGGGGAGGAGGAGGAGGAAGAGCAGGAGGAGGAGGAGGAGGAGGAGGAGAGGAGGAGCTGGAGCAGGAGGAGGAGGAGGAGGAGGGGAGGAGGAGGAGGAGGAGGAGGAGCTGGAGCAGGAGGAGGAGGAGGAGGAGGAGGAGGAGGAGGAGGAGGAGGGGAGGAGGAGACGCACGCACGCACGCACGCACGCACGCACGCACGCACGCACGCACGCACGCACGCACGCACACACGGCACGCACACACGCACAGGCACACGCACACGCACACGCACGCACGCACGCACGCACGCACGCATGCACGCACGCACGCACGCATGCACGCACGCACGCGCACACACACAGACACACACACACACAAACACGAGCCCACGCTCATCGCCCTTCCTGTCTCCGTCGGCATGCAGTCGGGCCACGCCGCAGCACCTGCGGCCAGCAGGCCGCGCGACGGGCCTGGCCAGTTTGTGAAAGCACGCCGAGCTTTGGCCCGCCCTCACGCGGGGACGACGGCCGCCCGAGCCTCCCCCCGACTCCTCCTCGCCATCCTCACTGCCCACCCCCTCCCCCTCCACAGCCGCTCTGGCCCGGGCGCACCGGCTCATGCGCGCCCGCGCGCACCCCCGGGTCTGGTCCTGGTCCCGGGTGCGCCGCCGGTGCGCTCCTGCGCCATGGGCAGCAAGGATGGCTTCACGACGATGAAGTCCCATCTGCAGGCCCTGCAGGACGAGGACCCCGAGGCCATCTTCATTGCGCGCAGGACCAGCAAGGCTCCGGGTTGCGCGCGGGCATGCCGGCGTGCCCCTGATGGCGGTCGGGGCTTTTGGACAGGCCTCCCTGGTAGTCCAGGGTGGCCTCAGGACCCAGCACTGGCCCCAGCTGCGCGCCCCGGGTCGCTCCGCGCCCTGGATTGTGGGTGTTGAGGCTACCCCTTGGCCCTGTTGAGGGAAGCCAGGACTACCTCTGGTAGACTGTCTGTGCGCAGCCCTAAGCCTTGCTAGTGGAGGATCAACAAGCTCGGGTTCGAGTCCGACGAGGTGCTTCGCTTAGACGACCCCGGCCCATCGATTCGGGCTAGATTCGGTGGGCGGCTCGCAGAAGGTGTTTGCGTGAGGGGGGCGGCCTTCTAAGAAGGCCAGGGGGGCATCTTCGAAACTCCCCCGCTTTGTGAACGCCTTCTCAGAAGCATGCAAGCCCTTCGAAGAAGCCCCCCGCCTTCTCAAAAGGCCGCCCCGCGCCCTTGTGCGCGTCGCCAAATCAAATCGGACCCGCTGATCCTGCCAACCCGTTGATGGGGCTTTCGATCAGCAGGATACGATGCGCTTTGAGATGGTTCTGGCCAACCGCAAGAGGAGGAGGAGGAGGAGGAGGAGGAGGAGGAGGAGGAGGAGGAGGAGGAGGACGAGGAGGAGGAGGAGGAGGAGGAGGACGACGGCGAGGACGACGGCTCCGACGGCGGCGACTGCGTCGGCGGCCCCTGGCAGGATCGCACGGTGCATCTCGGCGATGCGCATCCGAGGTGCTCAAAGAGCACTTCTCGACGTACGGCGAAGTCAAGGGCATCCACGTTTGCCACTCGAGGGTCAAGTCGGGCAACACGCGCGACGCCGGCGGCGATGAGACTCCTCCCCACATCGTCCCCAACCTCCCTATCTTCCCCCATCTCCCCCTCCCGCCCCCTCATCCCCCTTCTCCAATTTCTCCCGACGTTCTGCATCTTTCTCGTCCACGTGCTCCGTCTCCTCCTTTTCCTCTCGCTCCTTCCCCACTTCCCCTCCCCCATCTCCCTCTCCTCTCCGCGACACTGATTGAGAGGGGGGATGCCAAGAGTGCGACCTTCAGGCCTCTACCCCTCGAACACTGCAACCGATCATTCTCGAAACAGCTTGCTCGTAAGGGTCCCATCTATATTGCTTCTAAGGAGCCAGCACGGGGCGACCACGATCTGGAATCGATGGGGCGCCATCCTCGTCCGTTGTCTCCCGCTGTCTTCTGGCTGTCTCCCGCCACCTTCCGCCGTCTCCCCCTGTCGCCCGTTGTCTCCCGGCTGTCTCCCGCAACCTTCCGCCGTCTCCCCCTGTCTCCCGCTGCCTCCCGTGGCCTGCCCGCGTCTCCGGTCGCTCCCCGCGGTCCTCCGCTGGCTCCCGTGGCCTGCCGCGGTCTCCCGTTGGCTCCCACTGTCTGCCGTTGTCTCCGGTTCGAGCGTGCTTCTGTATTGCCTGGGGCATACATGGGCATCATAGCCCCCGGCCCCCCCCCTCCCCCCCCTATAACGTAACGCCCCTCCCCCCCAGTGCGCTCCGGGCAATGCCGCCGTGCGCACGGCGGGGGGGGAGGCGTTACATTACATCCCCGCCGTGGCCCCTCCCCCTCCCCGCCCTAGAATGCCCATTGCCGCCGGAAATAAACAAACGCGCTCTTGTTTCCCGTGTTGTACTGTTGTCTCCCGTTGTCCTTCTTGGTCGCTCTAGGTGTCTCAGTGTTTGCCCCTTTTTCCGCCAGAGTGGAAAGCTGTTTCGGGCATTCTGCCGCAGGGGTGCACTTGTAATCACTGAGCTCAGGGCAGTATACCAGAGACTGTTTCCAGTTGCAGCCCCTGCTGTGCATTCCGATGGCCAGGCAGTCTCCTAATGCCTCGGGGGAGCCCCGAGGACCGGCAGCGCCGGGCGTTGCCAAGTTCTGGCTCGTCAGTGATATACTCGCGGCTCCGCGGCCCGTGCAGGCGTGGAGTCCCGCGAGACGGAGCACGCTGCCGAGGGGCAACCCCCTCCGACCCGCGCCCAGCGGGCCCGCGCCTTCGAGCCTGCCGAGCTCCCATCCCATGCGACCCCCCCCCTCCCTTTCCTCGAGGGTGGTGCCCACCTCGGCCACGGGGGGAGCGGGCGAAAACCCGCGGGGCGCTCGCCCCCGGAGCAGGCTCGGCGCAGGGGCCGCGAGCTCGCGGCCCCGTGCCGCCCGCGCCGTTTCTGCCGCGGCGTGCCAGCCGCGCGGCCTGGCGGCGGCAGGCCGCTGAGACCCCGCGCGGCGAGCCCGGGAGTGGCGGGGCACCCTCCCCGGAGCAGGCTCGGGGCAGGGGCCACGAGCTCGCGGCCCCGTGCCGCTCGCGCCCTTCTTCCGCGGCGTGTCTGCCGCGCGGCCTGGCGGCGGCAGGCCGCTGAGACCCCGCGCGGCGACCCCGGGAGCGGCAGGGCTCCCGGAGGGCGACCAGCCGGAAAGGCTGCGGGTGGGACGGCGCCCGGCCACGCGTGGGCCCGCGCAGCGCAGCGCCGTCGTGAAGTCGGGCCTGTCCCTCCACGGGAGGGATGTTCAGACACAGGCACAAGGTAGTCTGGGGACGATTTTTCGAAGATTGTTTGACCATGTTGGGATATGTTTTGAATCTGTTCTGTTCTTCGTGCAAAATCCCCTTGTAGGAGGGCAGGCCCGACTTAACGCTATCATATAGTTCCTACAGGCCCCGTGCAGGAACAGGTGCCCCCCCCTTGGGGCCCCATTTGCGAATGTCCTCCAGCTTAGATCAGCAGGACCCCTGCAGTTTCCTCCCTCTGCTCCTCCCCTCGCCCCCCTCCCTCTCCTCCCTCACCTACAGGTCCCCTGCCCCCCGCCGCCTCGTGCCTCAGGAGTTCCGGAAGCGGCCAGCGGCGCTGGGCTTCGTCGTCATGGAGACCGCCGAGGCCGCGAAGAGAATCCTCGAGGCGGGCCCCTCCTCCTGCCTGCTCCCCCTTTCCTGTCCCTCCTCCTCATTGTTCTATCCCTCCTATGCATGTCTTCTCCTTTTCCTGATCACCATGTTATTTGACTCTTCTGTTGTCCTCCTCCTGCGGGGAGTCGATCTTGTTCGCGGGCTCGCGCTGTTCGGATTATCCTCCCGCACCTCGGCTGAAGAGCTGGTGCAGCGGGTCATTGGTATGAGGAAGCGCGCACCCCACGACCCCGACGAATCGGGGGACGAGTTTTAACTTGTTGCTTGTGCATGCGAGTTGGGTGGTCCCTTTTCAGCTGGTGCTGCACTCCTCCTACTCCGCCTCCGCCTCCGCCGCCGCCTCCTCCTCCTCCTCCTTCATCCCCTCACTCTCACGAGGCTGGCCCCGAGATCGAGGTCAAGGACGTCAAGGTTCTCGTCCAGCCGTTCAATCGGAACCACGGCGACGAGGGAGGGAATGGCCGCCGTGGCACGAGACCCTCCGACTAGCAATCCCCGCCAGCCTCGTGGTCGTCGGCGGCGGTCAGTGTCTCCAGCGTTCCTCCACCTGTTGCTCCTCCCCCCCTCCCTCTTCGTCCTCCTCCTCGTCCTCCTCGTCCTCCTCCCCATCATCCTCCGTATCCGTTTTGGCTCACGATGTGTGCTGTCGCGGAAACATAGTGGATACCGCTTGTCCGCGGCCAGCTTCCATATTCCTGTGAGCTTCTGTCGGGACAAGATCCGTCTCCCGCAGACGGCCTGGCGGGTAAACGGAGGTGTTTCCGTTCCTCTCAGTCTATACGTTGTTCCTCTCATGGGCGAACGTGCTGGCAGCGAACGTGCTCATGTTCCAAAATCAAGACAAGTTCAATTGTCGCAGGAACCGTGCTCCTGATAATTCCCGTATTGCCGCATATCTACCGGTTGGCGACGAAGATCATCGCACTCCCGAAAGTGCTGGCACTGGCAGTTTTGGCTCTGGTTTCCCACGGCAAGAATGTCGACCCGTCAACGACGACGACGATGGCATGTCTGATGATGACGATGATGCTGCTGCTGCTGCTGCTGATGATGATGATGATGATGATGAGGAGGAGGAGGAGGAGGAGGAGGAGGAGGAGGAAGGAAGGAAGGAAGGAAGGAAGGAAGCGACGCGCACTTCGGCCAGCTTGTGCCTTCGGACATCGAGCAGCTCAAATCCACCCGTCAGTTCCTCCTCGAGGACCTCACCAGCGTTGTCCCCACCATGGTCGAGGACAAGGTCGCCACCCTCGTCGCCGCCCTTGACAAGCAGGCCTCGCGGAGCAGTGCAATTGGTGTTCTTCTTCGTGATCTTCCCCGTGTGGCTGCGGATGCGGCCAGCAGTTTTCAGACAGCACGATCGACTGCCCCCATAGGCAAATGCAAGAGCATATCGATGCCCATCATGTTCGAATTCGTGGAGCAGAAAACAGATTGGATGAGCAGGACACTGGCCTCGTCAATATACGCGAAATTAACCAGATTCGAGAGGCCCTTGCTCTGGCTAGCGCGCAGCCCAAGCCCGTCCCCAGCTCTGCAGGCTTCGAGCGCGAGATCCATCGACCATGCTTTATTGAGGTCTCCACGTCTAAGCTCGCAAACCTCAACAGCGTCAAGCAGTGCCTTACGGACTGAATCACCACGGAGGGCGTGCAAGCCACTGACTTCGACATTGAGTCGGCAGAACAAGTCTTTCGCTACTTCACGGTCAAGGTCACTGGGGCAATTGGACCGGCACTTCACAGAGTAGCCAAGGCATTGGATGCCCAACGGCTCGGCCCTGGGCAGTGGAAACACTTCCAAACAGACGCGGCAGATGGCTCGCAATGCGGCTCACACATCGGCGCGGATAAGAATCCCAAGCGCATGAAGGCGGAGGCGCAAGGCAAGAAGCTCAGGGAGGCCGTCCGCTCAATGGACCCGTACAAAATATGCCTCGTCGATCGTGACCGTGGCTACATTATGGCAGGTTGGAGCCCCGTTGCCCAACTCGCCCATTCCCCTGGCAACGGCAAGACTTGCCTGCGATGGGCCAGAAAATCCATCGCCAAGTTGCAGCCCGACCGTCAGCGCATGGAGCAGCGGGTGCCATCAATCGCTGCCCTTCTGGAAGTTGCATAATGGCATAATGGTGTATTAGGCGCGCTGGTAGAAGCGGTCTGTGGAGCCAAAACGAATGCTCCATGCGCGTCGGTTAGCTCTTGCAGCACAGGGCCCTCGTTCATGCACCTGGCGCCAAGGCGCAGAATATGCTGCACAACCTCAGGCGCATCAGTTTTAAATGTGGGCTGGTGGCGCTGCAAGACTAAGAGCTATATCACGAAGAGAGCCAACTTCGTGATCTTCTGTAGAGCTCCATCTGAGACTGCGGGCGTTGATTGCAAATGTCGTCACGATTGTTGAGGTGGTCCCTGGTCTCGTGCTCCGCTTGGTTATTCAGACCGAGAAGCAGCTGGTCACCCATCATAACATCAACGGCCTTGAGCTGTCTTAAGCAAGTGCTGTTAACATCTCGGAAGGTGCGCGCTGACCGCCCGCGCGCGACTCGTGCGCAGACTTCGCGGACCGTTATGACACATGGCGATTCCAGCTTCTTCAATTCCGCCCCTTTGCTTCCTCTTCTTCGTTATCAGCCTGACCGTGCGAAGGTAGGCAGCAGGGGGCCACCGTGCTCGCGCTCCTGCGTGGCGGAAGCTGGGCCAACGGCGCGCGCGTTCCGCGCGAGCGCGGCTGGTCATGGAGACGTGTCCTTTCCACGCCGGGCTCCTCGTCGCCATCCTCCCTTCACCCTCCCACCTTCCGTCGCTCCCTCCCTCCCACCTTCCTTCGCTCCCTCCCTCCTCCCTCTCTCCTCGCTCCCTCCCTCCTCCCTCCCCCCTCCCTCCCTCCCCCCTCCCCTCCCTCCCTCCCTCCCACCCTTCACCCTCCCTCCTTCCTTCGCTCCCTCCCTCCTCCCTCTCCCCTGCCTTCACCTGGGCCGTCACGCGGAATCCTGCCGCTGGAGTGCCCCATTTGCCCCACCGCCCCGCACACGGGTGTTCCCCCCTGTTGTCGTCGTCGTCGTCGTCGCCGTCGTCGTCGTCGTCGTCGTCGTCGTCGTCGTCGTCGCCGTCGCCGTCGCCGTCGCCGTCGCCGTCGCCGTCGCCGTCGCCGTCGCCGTCGCCGTCGCCGTCGCCGTCGCCGTCGCCGTCGTTTTTGTTCACCGTCATTGTCGTCGTCATTGTCGTCGTTCGCGTCCCCCTCGTCGGTTTCGGTCGCCCTCGTCCTCGCCACCGTCGTCGCTCTCGTCGCCGCCGTCGCCGTCGCCGCCGTTGTCGCCGTCGCCGCCAAGGTCGCCGCCGCTGCCCGCCGCCGCCGCCCGCGCAGGCGCGGAGGGGGAGGCCTCCAGCGGCGGCGCAACGCAGGGCGGCGGGCCGCAGAAGAGGGCCAGGACCGACGGCGCGGCGGTGCCCAAGACGGGGAGCCACAAGGGGCGCGCCAGCCCCACGGCCGGCCGCGGCGGTGGCGGTCTTCGTCTGCCTCCCCGTGGCTCCAGGGGCCTTCACCGTCGCCAGGGCCGGAGTCGTTTCGAGGTTCTGGTCAGGTCGTTTTGGGCAGCTCCAGGGGGGTTCGGCGTTGGGACCCCCGAGCTGCGCCGACCACGGCAGCGGCCTTGGCGCACGGGCACCTTTCGAGGCTTGAAGCTCAAGGGTCGAGGGGCGACCGAGGCCCCCTCAGCAGGTGGCCACATCCGAACTTGTGGCTGTTGTGGGGCGCCCTCTGGAGAGGTCCAGGGTTCAAGTTTTGAGGGCGAGGGGGCTATCTTCATTAAGCAGGGCGTTTCTGAGGTTGTTCGTCGTCTTCGGGTTCCCGGGGCCCTTCCCAGAGCCAAGGGAACGTCAACATGGATGCGAGATGAAAAGTTGGTCCCAGGGACCACCCACTGGTTCCAGAGCCTGCTTCCTCCAGGACCCCCCAGGACCCGGCCCCCGCGTGCCAAATTGGCAGGAAAGGAAGAGCTCTTATCCCCTCATTCCTTCATCCGCCTTTCTCCTCCTTCATCCTCCTTTCTCTTTTGTCCTCCCTCCTCCTGCCTCCCTCCTCTTCCTCCTCCTCCTCCTCCTCCTCCTCCTCCTCCTTTTCATCCTCCTCCCCCTCCTCCCCTCCCTCCCTCCCTCCCTCCCGCCCTCCCGCCCGCCCGCCCGCCGCCCGCCCGCCCGCCCGCCTGCCTGCGTGCCTGCCTGCCTGCCTGCCTGCCGCCGCTCATTCCGTATTCCTCCTCCCTCTTCCCTTTCCTCTCGCGCTCTCGGGAGAGGAGGAGGAGGAGGAGAGGAGGAGGAGGAGGAGGAGGAAGAGGAGGAGGAGGAGGAGGAGGAGGAGGAGCGAGGACGAGGAGCGAGGACGAGCGAGGAGGAGGAGGAGGGGAAGGGAGAGCGTAGAGGAGGAAGATGAGGAGGGGCAAGGGGGCTAGGGGGAGGAGGGAGCTTGAGGAGGAAGAGGAGGAGCAATCGGAAGGTGAAGAGCAGGAAGAGGAAAAAGGAGGAAGGGGAGAAGGAGGAGGGGGGCAAATGGAGGAGGACGGTGATCCGCGGTACGGTCGGACCGAAGTATAAGATCGAGGTCGGTTCGGGGAGGGTACCCAAATGTTCTTCGTGCTGGTTGGATGTTCTTGTGCATCCTGGGGGAAGGTACCCTCGAGTGATCTTATGGTTTGGGGTGCTTTGGTCGGCGGAGGGCGTCATGTTCTTGAATGTTTGTCTTCTCCCCTAGGTCTGACTGGTAGCACCAGGGGGCTGGAGCAGGGTGAGGGTGATTCGCAGGAGGAGGAGGAGGAGGAGGAGGAGGAGGAGGAGGAGGAGGAGGAGGAGGAGGAGCAGGCGGAGGAGCAGAAGGAGGAGGAGGAGGAGGAGGAGGAGGAGAGGAGGAGGAAGCGGAGGGAGCAGCTGAGGGCCTCATGGGGGAGAGGGAGGGGGCCAGATCGGGGCGGGCGGGGGACCTGGGGCAGACTCGAAGAGGAGAAGCAGGGCGCAGGACGATACATGCCGGTCGTTGAAAGCAGCTATTGTTGGATTTCCGGGTCCCAATCTACTTTACGTAGGCGCCTTCCTATTTCAATGATCGAGTGGTTGCACCCGTTGCTCCCTCTTCGGGGGGCGGGCCGGATCCCAATCTGCCTTCGGCGCCTTCCTGCTTCATGCTTCTGCCCCCTTCTCCCGACCGGCGGGCAAGGATCATGAGCAGGAGGAGGAGGGGAGGAAGAGGTGGAGGAAGAGGAGGGAATGAGGAGGAGGAGGAGGAGGAGCAGGAGGAGCAGGAGCAGGAGCAGGAGGAGCAGGAGGAGGAGGGGAGGAAGAGGTGGAGGAAGAGGAGGGGGGGAGGAGGAGGAGGAGGAGGAGGAGGAGGAGGAGGAGGGAGGAGGAGGAAGGAGGGGAGGAGGAGCAGGAGCAGGAGCAGGAGCAGGAGCAGGAGCAGGGGAAGGGGAAGGGGAAGGGGAAGGGGAAGGGCTGCCTGGACGAGCAGGGCGGGGCTGGGCGCGCCTTCCTGCGGTTCCCCGCGAGAAGCGGCCCCAGCCGCAGGGCGCCAGGCCCGGGGGGCGCGCAAACCTGGGCAGCCGCCCAGGCCAGGCGCCCGACCTGGGCCCCGGGGTCGGCGCGTCGGGGGGCGTACCCCCTCCTGCCTCGGCCAGGAAAAACCTCCTCCTCCTCCTCCTCCTCCTCCTCCTCCTCCTCCTCCTCCTCCTCCTCCTCCTCCTCCTCCTCCTGGCTCGGCCAGGAAAACCTCCTACTCCTGGCTCGGCCCCAGGGTCGGCGCGTCCGGGGCGGCTGGGCAAGAGGGGGGTGATGACTGACCGAGGGAGGTCTGCGGTCACTGCCCTCGCCCCCTGCTTCTCTCGGCGGGGAGCAAGCGCTCGCCCCTCCTTCCCCCTCCTGCCTCCTCCTGCTCCTCCTCGTCTCATCCCCGAGTCGTTCCCAAGGAGGAGGAGGAGGAGGAGGAGGAGGAGGAGGAGGAGGAGGAGGAGGAGGAGGAGGAGGAATAGGAAACAGAGTAGGAGGAACGGGAGGAAGACGAGAGGCAAGACTGGGAGAGGCAGGACCGCGCATGGCCGTGGCCACGATCTACACCTCCCCAGACTTCCTGGCCCCCTCGACACCCCTCTTCTTTTCATGTCGGCACGTCCCCTGGTCCGTCCCCTGCCGGGCCGCGCAGCTGTGCCTCGGGCCACCTGGCCCCCCGCTCTGCCTCTCTCGGACGCCCGCTCCTGGACGCCCGCCCCGGGGGGCGTAACCCCTCCTGCCTCAGCCAGGAAAAAACTCCTCCTCCTCCTCCTCCTCCTCCTCCTCCTCCTCCTCCTCCTCCTCCTCCTCCTCCTCCTGGCTCGGCCAGGAAAGCCTCCTCCTCTTCCTCCTCCATTCCCATGTCCATGTCCTCCTCCATGTTCCGTTTCCGAGGCGTGCGCCCAGCCGAACGAGCGAGCGAAGTTCGTCGCCTCCTCCTCGTCCTAGTCGTCCTGCACGCCCTTCTGCTCCGCTTGCTCCTCGTCGCCGTCCTGGCAGGCCAGCATCTGCACTCCCCGAGGTGTGCAAGGAAGTAGGTGGGGCAAGGAGACCCTGCCCGTGTTGCAGTTCGTCAGACGATTCCGCCTGCGACGGGCGCGTCGTCCCTCTCCTCGTTCGCCGCCTCCGTCCTCTCCCCTCTACCGCTGAGAGCTGTCAGCACCCCTTACAGTCGCCCCTACGTGGGGATGCGTCCCTTTCGCAGGAATGTGCTCGAGTCCTTGTTTTCTCGGCCCGTCCTCACCCTCGTGCCCTGGGGGTCTCGCCCCAGCTTGGACGCCCGAGGGTCCCATCTCCTGTCCCTGCATCCTCGTGGTGCGCGGCGAGTGTAGGACCTCGCAGAATTCAGCAGGGGAAAAAACACACAGACACAATTCATTGTCGATTCCCTGGAAAATATGGGAGACATGGGAAGTGGGGAGAAGACGAAAATCCAACAAATATAGAAACATGTGGGACATCCTGTTTGCGTGTGTGTGTATGTGTGTGTGTTTGTTTGTGTGTACTTGGGCCCCTTCAAGAATTACAGTCGAACATCTGGTTCAAAAACCTCCTCCCGAAAAGCTGGGCCAGCATTTCTGAACCAACTTGCCGGAACACTGGCCCAGTTTCCTGAGCACGTTCGCCCCTCCAGCGTCAATAACATATGTTCGCCCCAGTTGATTTCAAAGGAACTTCCAGGAAGCTGGCCCAGATTTCTGAACTTATGATTCTCTTGGTCATACTTTGGGCTGCAGCTCAAACCGCCAACAACTTCCAGCACGTCCGAAGCTCCTTCCGTGCACCCCACCGTCCCCCCACCCCCCGCTCCACCCTTCGCGGGACGCGAGTTCGGAGCGGTGTCCCAGAATCCCAGGGCGTTCGGTCGCATGCCGCCGCGACCTTCCCCGCCGATGCGTGCGGTGGTCTCGCACCCGTGCCTCGCATTCTCGGGTTGGGTATTGTTTTGTTGACTGCAGACCGCGGGGCCGTGTCCGTCCGCCCTGGGCCCGGGACGAGCGTGCGGGTGGGAAGTCTGCAAGCTCCTGTCAGGGGGACGGCCCTGCGCCCGGGCGACCCCGGCTGGTCCCCTTACGTCTACGACGACGAGGCGAGGGAGCTCCAGCTGGACGAGCGGGGCAGCAGCAGGCTGGGCGATGGTGATGGTGATGGTGATGGTGATGAGGATGATGAGGATGAGGAGGAGGAGGAGAAGGAGAAGGATTATGATGATGGTGATGATGCTGCTGGTGATGCTGCTGTTGCTGCTGCTGCTAGTGATGATGGTGGTGGTGGTGATCGTGATGGTGATGGTGATGCTGGTGATGGTGATGATGATGCTGATGATGATGATGCTGATGATGGTGATGATGATGGTGACGATGATGGTGATGGTGTTGGTGATGATGGTGATGGTGATGACCATGGTCATGATAACGGTGGTGATGATGATGACGACGACGACAGCGACGACGACGACGACGACGACGACGTTGATGATGATGATGATGATGATGATGATGATGATGATGATGATGATGATGATGATGATGATGATGATGATGATGATGATCAACATCATCAGCATCGTCATCAGCAGCAGCATGATCATGCTGTTCATGCTGTTCATGGTGATGATGATGATGCTGATGATAGTGGTATTGGTAATGGTGGTGATGGTGGTGAGTGCGATGGTGGTGATGCTGATGTTGATGTTGGTGATGTTGATTATGATGGTGATGCTGATGCTGGTGCTGGTGCTGATACTTATGCTGCTGCTGCTGCTGATGGTGATGGTGCTGGTGCTGGTGGTAATGACAGGAGGAGGAAGAGGAGCAGGCGGATGAGGAGGAGGAGGAGAAGGAGGGGGAAGAGAAGGGAGAGGAGAGGGAGAGAGAGAGAGAGGGAGGCAGGAGGGAGGGAGTCAAGTAGTAGAAGGTGGTGGGGGCGGAGGTCGAGGACGGGATGATGATGCCGATGATCCTGGTATTGCTGATGGTGGTGATGATGAATCACGAGTGGGTCGAAACGGTGCCAGGGCGAGCCGCAGTACTTCGTCTTGACGGCCCAGCTGGGGGCCCTCGACCCAGCCACGGTGTGCATGCGCACGGGGCAGGCCAGCGACGACCGGGCAGCTGTTCGAGACGCCATCGCACGGGCACGTCGGCCCGCATCGCGTACCATGACGTTGCTCACTGGCGATTGGAACTCCACGCGGGAGTCCAGAGGCTGCATCCATCTCGGCGGCGAGCGAGGGGCGGGAGTGAGAGGGAGAAGGCCTTCTCAGAAGGCGGCGGGGCTTCTCAGAAGCCCTCTGGCCTCGTGAGAAGTTTCCTGTGTCTTCGGGGGAGGCTCTGAAGACTCCTCCGAAGGCCAGGGGAGGGACTGCCGAGCCTTCTGAGGAGGCCCGCCCTTTCTCGCTTCCCCCCAGGCTGGCCGCCGACAATCTCTGGGCCGGCGCCTGGACGGCGCAACAGGACGAGTTTGAGCGCGACGACACCGAAGCAGAGTTGCTCCAGCCGGGCTCCGTGCACGAGGTGCGGCAGATCGCAGCCAAGAGCATCAACGGCCAGGCGCTGGATCGATGTCTGCAGGGATTCGCGTCTGCCTGGGCCCCGCCCATCGCAGGGCAGCAGGCGGCGCGGCAGGTTCAGAAACGAGGACGTGCGGCGGGCCCTGCGGCGATCCCGGCCCACGGCGTCAGGAACAGACGGCGTCAGCTCGTGCTCTGGAAGCGGTTCGGTCTCCTTAGCAGTCGACGCATCGTGGGATGCGGCGCGCGTCTTGTCGAGCGAGACGGTGGCCGAAGACATCCGAGCCGCCTTCACCGACGAGGGAATGGATGGCGCTCAGGAAGGCGGCCACGCCTTCAACCTCGTCGTCCTGCGCTGCATCCCAAAACGTCCAGTGGAACGCCACCAGGAAATGGGGGAGGTCTTCGCCGCTGAGGGCACCCTGTCGTTACCTTCGGTAAGAGTATCCAGCAGATTTTCCGCGGGGGATCATAAGGAGTGCTAGGAGGGCGTTCTGGACCCGTGGGTTTCGGGCGACTGACGTGGCTTCCTGCCCGGGCTCTCCATGCTCGCCGCCCTGGTAGACCTTGAGCATCATGCGATGTACGTCGCGGCCACGTGTCAGAGGGGAATGATAATGCTGATACATAGGTTTCAGAGCAGCACTCCCAAGCGCGTCGCATCAACTCCTTCGGCGTTGCCTGCAGGGATGCGGGCTGCCACGCGCGGCTCTCCGCGTGCTCGACGACCTCTGCACGACGAAGGCTGGTGCGAGGCATCCGTCGGCGGAGGCCGCCTTCTGGGCTGCGCCGTCGGGTCTGGCATCGAGCAGGGTATGCCCGCTCTCCCCGCTGAGGCTCGCGGCGGCCATGGACCTCCTCTCCTCCGCGTCCTCCTCCTCCTCCTCCTCCATCTCCGTTTTCCCCTCCCCCTCCTCCACCTCCTCCTCCATCTCCTTTTCCCCCTCCCCCTCCTCCACCTCCTCCTCCTCCTCCTCCTGCTCCTCCTCCTCCTCCTCCACGTCCTGGCCGAGAGGCCGGGCGCCGGGAGTGCCATGCCGCGCCCTCGCCGACGACGCGGGGGTGGTCCTGTCGGAAGGCAGCAGCCAACCTGGCCCAGCGGCGGGCCTCTCGGAGGGGGCCCGGGGAGGCCCTCTGCGGCGCCTCTTCGATGGGGCCTCCCCCGCGGCGCGGGGAGGCCTTCGGGGCCCCGCCGCTCGGCGGAGGTGACGAGCGATCACGACGCGGTCTGGAAGAGTTTTGGCGATCTCTCGGGGATGGAGGTCAATGTGCCCAAGACCGCGGGGATCCCCCTATGGTCGCTCGAGGCAGCTGCAGAAGTCGTGGCGGGGGCCTGCCCTGCTTGGCGATCTGCTCCACGGAAGCGAACAGCGACCTACCCGGGCTGCAAGATAGGCCTTGGCAAGACCGACGGCTTGTGGGACGATGCCATCCGCGGATAATTGGAGAGGGTCGAAGGCTGGCCATGACCGCCACGGGACTAATTGCACTTAGCTTCTTTGGCTTAGAGTGTGCACGCCCTTCCCGCGCTCGCACTTCATCTGCCAGGTGGCCAAGCCGCCAGGGCGGTGCTGGATCTGGAGGCGTGGGCACTTCGCAGAGCAGCGCCAGGGCAGGGCCATATCTCGGGGGCGGCAAAGAGGGGGGTGATGACTAGGGGGGGGTGGATATCATGGCGGGGGCCATGATATTTCCCCAGATTTCATGGCGCCTCTTCTTATTTTATTACGTCCCTGGCCCCCGCGCTGGGCCGCGCACATGCCGCCGGTCGTGATTTGCACCCCCCCTTCTTGGACACCCCCCTCTTGGCCGCTCCCGAATATCCAATATCTGGCGACTGGGAGATTTCGGCATGCCCACTTCTCTTGGGCCGCTTCATGACCTGGCGCGCACAGCACAGCTGCGGGCGTACCACCTCGAGCACGGGGCCCACGGCGGCTTGCGGCTGGCCGAGCGCGCGCAGCAGCTGTCTTGGGACGCTGCCAGCAGCGGCATGCCACGCCACTGATGGAGCGGCTTCCCTGGCGGGCAGCATCCGTACTCCAGATTTCGTAATAAAGGGAGGGGGGTCTCATTTCGGGGGGGGGTCTTTTCCAGGCTATCTTGGAGGGCCTGGGGGGGTCTGGGGACGATGTTTTGGAGGGTTCTCCCACGGGGAAGGTCTGAAATGGCTTGTCTTGGAGGCTCCAGACCCCTCCCTTTTATTACGAAATCTGGAGTACCTGCGGTGCTGGCCAAGACTGTGTCCGACATGTATTGCAGGTGGCTGCGTGAAGACCACGAGCCCCGCCCCCAGAGTGCAGCTCGGCAGCCCATATCCAGCAGGTAGCAGCGACCCCCCAGCGCACCTCCGCACCCGCCGCAAGAGCTCGATCGGTGGAGCCTGCCCGGTCTGCCGCGCGCCGCAGCAGAGGCAAGCGAGAGTCGTCTGGGCCGCCTGCGGGGGCTTTTGCTCATCCTTGGGTCGTACTGCAGCGCTTGGAACTGGTTGGAGCCAGTGGCGCACCGCCCGCCGATTTCAGCAGCGCGCTCCGGCGAACGATGCATGCCACCTCGGATATGGGGGCGCCACAGAAGACGGCGCGGAAGACGACTCCCACCCACTGCGCCGCGGTGAGGCGCTTTCGGGCCTGGCGGCTTTTGGAGGAGGCAGGCCTACAGTCGTTCGCCCGCCTGTCCGCCTCCCCCCTGGAGGCCGCCGCGCTTGGGGTGGGGCTGGGGACCGCTCCCTTTCTCTCCTCTCTCGCTCCCGCGGCCTCCCCTCCCCTCCATCCCCTCCTCCCCCCCCCGCCAAGTCTCCTTCGCAGTTGTTTCAGTCGCCTTCGGTGCCATGGGCGTCGTCTTTGCCGTCGTCCTCTTTGGGGGGCGGTCTCCTGGTTCTCCTTGGGCTTGAGGCCCTCCACGGGAGCGGAACCTGAGGCAGCGGCCTTAGCAATCAATCGGCAACATGCGGGGCTGTGCGCCCGCAGGCAGGCCCCCATGTCAGACACGCCGTGGGCAGCAGGCCGCTGTTATGCTCCTGAAGCCCAACGCCTCCCCCAATCCTCCTCCCCCCCTCCTTCCCCCAAGGAGCTCGGCGTGAGTGGCTTCTTGCGGTGGCAGTAGTCCAACGAGCCAGTTTGCGTGGTGTTCTGCCTGGGACGTTGTGTGCATCCGGGGCCGCGCTGCGCAGGAGGAGCGTCGTCATCCTGTCTGCGCGCGCCAGCTGCCCGCGGGGCCCGTCGCTTCTGCGCGGGCGGCGCCTGCGCCCGCCAGGTGCACCTGCGGGGCGCACCGCCCTGTCTTGCACGGCAATCCGGGGTTGCCCCCCAGCGGGGTCGAGCAGCCACCCCATCGCGCGGGCGCATGCCCTCCTTCAGCCTCCCCTCCTCTCTCTCCAACTTTGTCTGAACGTATTTGATGTCTCAACTTGCGTATAGCATCGTACGCTCGCACACGTAGCGCAGCCCTTCGGCCTCAGTCATGCGGCTCTGCTCCGGCTCATCCGTCTTTGCTGGTGTGGGCCCTCTGTGCGAGTACCTTCTCTTGCAGTGGCCATGGAGACGGGTCCACGCACGCGCAAGTTTTAGCTTACCTATACGACCACCCTTCGGGTGATAGGGCGGTTCGGGGGGGGGAACCAACGTCTCACTCGATCGGTCTCACTATCGATCTCAGTATCGGTCTCGCTCGATCGATCTCCCTCGATCGATCTCACAATCGATCTCACTCGATCTATCTCACAATTGATCTGACTATCGATCTCACAATCGATATCACAATCGATATCACATTCGATCTCACTATCGATCTCACTATCGATATCACAACCGCTGTCACAATCAACGTCATCATCATCATCAACAACAACAACATCAACATCAACATCAACATCATCATCACCAACATCATCATAATCGGGACACCGTCCTCATCATCAACACTAACATCATCATCATCACGGTCATCAACATCATCGGGACACCACCATCATCATCATCACCATCATCACAATCATCATCATCATCATCAGCAGCATCGGGACACAGTCATCGTCATCATCATCATCAGCAGCATCATCATCGGGACACCATCATAATCACAATCGTTATCATCATCATCATCATCATCATCATCATCATCATCATCATCCGTCATCGGGACACCATCATCATCTCATCCTCATCATCGACATCATCATCATCAGCATCATCAACATCATCATCAGCATCATCATCTTCGTCATCATCGGGGCACCATCATCATCATTACCAACATCAGCATCAACATCATCATCATCATCACCATCGGGACGCCATCATCATCAACATCATCATCACCATCAGAATAATCATCATCATCGGGACGCCATAATCATCATCAACCTCATCATCATCAACATCATCATCATCGGGACACAATCATAATCAGCATCATCAACATCAACATCATCATACTCATCATCATCGGACACCATCATCATCAACATCATCATCACCATCATCATCCTCATCATCGGGACACCATCAGCATCATCATCATCATCGTCATCATCATCATCATCATCGACATCATCATCATCATCATCATCATCATCATCATCATCATCATCGGGCACCATCATCATCATCATCATAATCATCATCATATCACATCATCATCGTCCTCATATCATCATGACCCACAGTCATCTCATCATCGTCATCATCATCATCATCATCATCATCAGCATCATCATCAGCATCATCATCAGCATCATCACCATCTCATCATCATCATCATATCATCATCATCATCATCACCATCACCCTCACCATCACCATCACCATCACCTCATCATCATCATCATCATCATCATCATCATCATCATCATCATCATCATCATCATCGCGGGACACCGCGGGACACCAGCGGGACACCGCGGGGCACCGCGGGACACCGCGGGACACCGCGGGACACCGGCGGCGGGACACCGCGGGGCCCCGGCCGCCCGGAAGGGAATCATTTGGTCCGGCCGCGCCTCAGCCACACGGGACACCAGCGGGACACCGGCGGGACACCGCGGGGCCCCGGCCGCCCAGAAGGGAATCATTTGGTCCGGCCGCGCCTCAGCCACAGGAGACTTTCTCTCGCCCGCCCACGCAGCTTCGCCTCGCCCGCACGCACGGCCCGCACGAACACGAAACCGAAATCGATTTCCCGGTAGGGGGGCTCTCCGTTCCACTTCGATCTCACCCCCTCACCTCCGACAATTGCCCGCTGGCGTCTCCCTTCTGTCGCCTTCTCTTGCTGTCCTTCCTTCTCCTCCTTCTCCTCCTCCTGCTCCTCCTCCTGCTCCTCTGCCTCCATGGCGTCCGTTGTGTGTTCTCCCAACCATCCTGTGGTGCTGGGCCCGCGTTTTCAAGAGGCAACGCCCCGCGTTCGTTCCTCTCTTTTACTCCTCCTCCCCCTCCTCTCTCCTTCCCTGCGTGCCCCTGTCCTCCGCACCAATCAACCATGTCGGCACACCCCTCACACACTTCGTGGCCCCATAGGTAGCCCTACCCAAGGTCCACATGGTGCCGCCCGCATGCGTCACCGCCGCTCAGTTCGGCACACCCCTCACACGCTTGTGGCCCCATAAGGAGCTCCACCCAAGGCCCAAATGGTGCCACCCGCATGCGTCCCCCCCACCCATGTTGGCACACCCCTTACACGCTTCGTGGCCCCATAGGGACCTCCACCGTAGGCCCAAACGTGCCGCCCGCACGTGACCCCGCCACTCATTTCAGCACGCCCTTCACACCTCTCGTGGCCCCATAGGGATCTCCACCCAAGGCCCAAATTGTGCCGCCCGCATGCGTCCCCGCCACCCATTTCAGCACACCCCTCTTTCGTTTCGTGGCCCCATAGGGAGCTCCACCCAAGACCCAACTGGTGCCGCCCGCATGCGTCCCCGCCACCCATGCCAGCACACCCCTCACACGCTTCGTGGCCTCGTAGAGAGCTCCACCCAAGGCCCAAATGGTGAAGCCCGCATGCGCACCTGCCACCCATGCTGGCACGCCTCTCACACGTTTTGTGGCCCCATAGGGAGCTCCACCCAAGGCCCGACTGGTGCCGCCCCCATGCGCCCCCGCCGTTCAGTTCGGCACCTTCCTCACACGTTTCGTGGCCCCATAGGGAGCTCCACCCCACCCAAGGCCCCAAAAGTGCTGGCCGCAGGCGTTCCCACCACCCATGTCGGCACACCCCTCACACGTTTCGTGGCCCCATAGGGAGCTCCGCCCGCATGCGTCCCCGCCACCCATGTCGGCACACCCCTCACACACTTCGTGGCCCCATAGGTAGCCCTACCCAAGGTCCACATGGTGCCGCCCGCATGCGTCACCGCCGCTCAGTTCGGCACACCCCTCACACGCCTGTGGCCCCATAAGGAGCTCCACCCAAGGCCCAAATGGTGCCGCCCGCATGCGTCCCCGCCACCCATGTCGGCTCACCCCCCTGTGGCCCCATTGCGAGCTCCACCCAAGGCCCAAATGGTGCCGCCCGCATGCGCCCTCGCCGCTCAGTTCGGCACACCCCTCACACGCTTCGTGGCCTCGCAGGGATCCCCATCCAAGGCCCAAATGGTGCCGCCGGCATGCGCCCCCCGCCATCCATGTCGGCACGCCCCTCACACGCTTCGTGGCCTCGTAGAGAGCTCCACCCAAGCCCAAACGGTGAAGCCCGCATGCGTCTCCTCCACACATGTCGGCGGGCCCCTCACTCGGTTCGTGGTCCCAAAGGGGGCCCCACCCAAGGCCCAAATGGTACCTCCCGCATGCTTCCCCGCCGCCCATATCGGCACACCCCTCACTCTTTTCGTGGCCCCAAAGGGAGCTCCACCCAATGCCCACATGGTGCCGCCCGCATGCGTGCCCACACATTCCGGAACACCCCTCACACGTCTCGTGGCCCCATGGAGAGCTCGACCCAAGGCTCCACGTGGTGCCGCCCGCATGCGTCCCCGCCATCCATTTCGGCACACCGCTCGCACATTTCGCGGCCGCAAAAGGAACTCCACCCAATGCCCAAATGGTGTCGTCCGCATGCGTCACCGCCACCCATGTTGGTACACCCCTCAAACGCTTCGTGTCCTGATAGTTAGTCCACCGATGACTATATTCACAACTGCGTTACTCACAACTGCGTATGGTTGTGTCCTTCGCCCGGCTAACTATGAATGGATGGTTGACCCTAGATGCCGACGCAAAGTGATAGGTTTTTTCTCCCGTTTCGTCCTTGTCTTCTTCCTTCGTCCTCCTCCCCCCTCTCTCCAGTCGGAACTGGATTGCCGACGTGTTGTTCAGGCCACGGTTCATTGCATGAACGTGCCTTTTGCAGGTCGGCTTGTGCGGTGTTCCCGGTTTGCCTAGCGACTTTTTGGTTCGCGATGTGGTTCTGTCACTTGTTGCGCTTTTGCGCAGAAAATTGATGGTATGTGATGGTGAGTATATTGACGAACGAGCAACACACACCCATACCCATAGGGGGGTCGTTTGGAGGAGGACTGGCTATGGGTATGGGTGCGGGTTGTCGGACCCTGGGGAACGCTCCCGTTCGAGCGGGGAGCCCCATCCGACAGCATGCACCCATAGCCCTCTCCGACCCCCTATGGGTATGGGTGTGCGTTGTTGGTTCGTCATATATGACGATTGTGGTGATGAGGAGGAGGATGAAGAGGAATGGGGGGGAGTGCTGAGGAGCAGGGGGAATTCGACGGATGATGATGGCGGTGGCAACGGCCATGGTGACTGTGATGTTGGTAATGTTGGTGATGAGGAGGACGAGGAGGATGAGGAGGAGCAGGAGCAGGAGCAGGAGGAGGAGGAGGAGGAGGAGGAGGAGGAGGAGGAGGAGGAGGAGGAGAGGAGGAGGAGGAGAGAGAGGAGGGAGGGAGGGAGGGGAGGGAGGGAGGGAGGGAGGGAGGGAGGGAGGAGGGAGGGAGGGAGGGAGGGAGGGAGGGAGGAGGGAGGGAGGGAGGGAGGAGGAGGAGGAGGAGGAGGGAGGAGGAGGAGCAGCAGCAGCAGCAGCAGCAGCCCCTCCTGGCTGCGGGACGACCACGCGAGGCACGGCCAGGCTCCCCCGCACGGGTCGGGCCAGGCCGCGTACTACGCCCGGTACGGCCCGCCGCCTCCAGACCACTACGCTGCCGCGCACGGCCGCCCTCCGTGAGAGCCCAGCTGGCGGCGGCGTGCGTCGCGGCGGCCCGAGCCGCAGGGATGGTGAGATTCGGCCCTCTCCCTCCTCTGCCCTCGCCCCTGTCTCCTTCACCCTTGCTGGATTCGGCCTTCTCCCTCCTCTGCCCTCGCCCCCGTCTCCTTCACCCACTTGCTGCCCCCCCGGCTGCTCATCGTCGAACTCGTCGGCGTCTGAGCGTCCCCTCTTCCCCTCGGCCGTCCCCCCCCCCCTCCCTGTCTGCTCGCCGGCCAATTCGATAGTTAGGGCCCCTATCTAGCTTCTCGCTGGAGCGGAGTTCGCCGCCTCGTCGCTGACGAAAAAAATCTCCTTCACCCTCTTCTCCCTTCCTTTTGCTGCTGCTATCACCGCTTCCCTATCCCCTCCCTCCCTCCTCCCTCCTTTCCTCTTCCCTGCTCCCCTCCTCCACTTTTTCCTGCTCCTTCCCTTTTCTGTTTTTCTCCCCGTCCTTACCTCATCGTCATCCCCTCCCTCCATCTCCCTCTTCTCATCTTCAGCAGCATCCCCCCGCTTTCCTCCGATCCCTCATCTCCCTACTTCGCCTCGCTCCTCCTCATGCTGCTGCTCCTCCTCCACCCCTGTTCCTTATCAGAAACTCCTTCCGTGTTGCACCGCCAGACATGTCGTCAGGGCGGACTGGACGCTCCTCACCGTTTACGGCCTTGACACTTGAAATCTCCAACATGTGCACGGATGGAGGGGGAGTTGTATTCAAACTGAGGCTCTCACCCTGACGACCGCGCATCCCAACCATCTCGTGGTGTTGGGTCTTCGTTTTGAAGAGACAGCGCCTCAGCGTGTCCTCCTTCCTCTTTCATCCTTCCTCATTCATTACCCCTCCTCCTCTTCCTCCTCCTTCTATATTTGCTTTTGCCCTCCGCATGTCAACCATTCATGTCGACACCATGTCGGCACACTCCTCACACGTTTCGTGGCCCCATCGGGATCTCCACCGAAGGTCCCAGTGACGCAGCCCACATGCAACCCCGCCACCCATGTCGGAACACTCTCGCACGTTTGGTGGCCCCATAGGGAGCTCTACCGAAGGTCCCAGAGGAGGCGCAGCCCGCGTGCGTCGCCACACCTGTCGGCACACCGCATCACACGTTTCGTGGCCCCACAGGGAGTGCCACCGAAACTCCCACCAGAGGCGCAGCCCGCATGCGTCCCCGCCACACATGTCGGCACACCCCATCACACGTTTCGTGGCCCCATGGGGACTTCCATTGAAGGTCCCAGCGGCGCAGCCCGCATGAGTCCCCGCCACCCATTCCCGCACACTTCTCACGCGTTTCGTGGCCTCATCGTGGACCCCACAGAAGGCTCCAGTGGCGCTGCCCGCATGTATTCCCGCCAGCCATTCCGGCACACCCTCACACGTTTCGAGGCATTATAGGGAGCTCCACCGAAGGTCCCAACGGCGCAACCCGAATGCGTCCCCGCCACCAATTTCGGCACCTCTTACACGTTTCGTGGCCCCATCGTGGCGCAGCCCGCAGGCGTCCCTGCCAGCTATTTCGGTACACCTTCACACGTCTCGTGGCCCCATAGGGAGCTCCACCGAAGGTCCAAGTGGCGCAGCCCGCATGCGTCCCGCCGCCAAGACCGGCACACCCCTCACACGCTTCGTGGCCCCATGGAGATCTCCTCCGAATGTCCCAGCGGCGCACCCCGCGTGAGTCCTAGCCACCCCTTCCGGCACACCCATGTCGGCAAAGACAGAGAGGGAAGGAGATGAAGGCAAACCGGCGGGGCCGGGGGCTCGGGCTACTGCGTACCAGCCAGGCGGGAACGCAACGCGCAACGTAAACAAGGGAGGCTGAAGAGCTGGGAAGGAAATGGGCACGAAACGGCGGCTCCACGAGGCCCCAGTGGCAAAGCCCGCGTGGCGGCGCCTCCCACTTCCGGCACCCCCCTCGCGCATTTGCGGCCCCGTGGGCAGCGCCCGCACGGCGGCCCCGCCTCATTTCGACACGCCCTTCGCGCGCTTCGCGGCCCCGGATTGAGATCCACCGAAGGCGCTATTCACAACGCCGGTATCCACAACTGCATATGGTTGGGTCTTTCACCAGGCTGATTCAAAAAGGGGGCTCTTTCCTGAGACTTCCCCAAACATGGCTATCATGTGTACAGCATCTCGGCGAAAGTTGCACGGATGGAAGTTGGATTCTTTCCAAAACAGGGTTCTCGTTTCGGACGTCGTTCGGATCCCACTACGCAGCGGTCACACGGCTTGAGGGCGGCTCCTTTTCAAAATGGGGTTCTTGCTCGGGACCGCCGTGAACTTCATGAACGCACCTTGTGGTACTCCAGATTTCGTAATAAAAGGGAGGGGGTCTGGACCCTCCAAGACAAGCCATTTCAGACCCCCCCCCCGTGGGAGAACCCTCCAAAACATCGTCCCCAGACCCCCCCAGGCCCTCCAAGATAGCCTGGAAGAGACCCCCCCCGAAATGAGACCCCCCTCCCTTTATTACGAAATCTGGAGTATTCGTTCGAGCGCCGTATACCTCCAAGGGTGGGGGGCCGCTGCTTTCAGAACGGGCCTCCCGTCCGAAGGGCGGGCCCCATGGGGCGCCCATCTTTCGAGGGGACGCTCCGCGCAGTGAAGAAGCATGCTTGCAGGGGCCTGTGAGGAGGAAAAGGAAGAGGAGGAGGAGGAGGAGGAGGAAGAGGAGGAAGAGGGAAGGGGAGGAGGAGAGGATGAGAGGAGGGAGGGAGGAGGAGGAGGAGGAGGAGGGGAGGAGGAGGTGGAGGAGGAGGAGGAGGGAGGAGGGGGACCTGGGAGGGCGCATCTTGGGGGTTTGCTCCCGTCCTTCCCCCTTCCCCCTCGCCTCCCCTTTTTCGTCTCCATCCTCTTCCCGTCGCGATGAGGGCCTCACCACCTCCACCTCCTCCCTCCTCACCTCCTCCTCCTCCTCCTCCTCCTCCTCCTCCCCTCCTCCTCCTCCCTCCTCCCCTCCTCACTCCTCCCTCCTCCCTCCTCATCCCTCCCCCCTCCTCCCTCCCCTCCTCCCTCCACCCTCCACCCTCCTCCCTCCGTCCTCCTCTCTCTCCTCCTCCTCCCTCTTCTCTCCCTCCTCCCTCCTCCCTCCTCCCTCCGTCCTCCCCTCTCCCTCCTCCTCCTCCTCTCTCCTCTTCTCCTCCTTCTCCTCCTCCCTCCCCCCTCCTCCTCCTCCCCCTCCTCCTCCCTCCTCTTCCCGGCGGTGCGGGGGCCTCACCACCAGTCTGGTCTCGGCCGCCCCGGCTGCAGTGGGCCCTCGCGCGGGGGCCGCGCGCGCGCGCGTCGTCGGCCTTCTCTCCGCGCTGCCGCCGGCCAGCAGGCGGCCGCTCGAGGACCGCGGCCGGATGGGCTGGGTTAAAGGAAACCTTGAAGGGCAGGCCTCATCCTTCCTGCCGCCTCCTTCGCCCTCCTCTTGCCTCCCGCTGCCCGTTCCTCCTCTTTCTGCGCCTCCTTCCTTATCTTCCATCCCTCCCCTGCTGCCTCCTTTCCCCCCCCCCCCTCCCTCCTCCGCAACTCGTTCTCTGCCTCCCGCGGCGCAGTAGCCAGCATGATCTAGAGGCCACTGCCTCACCCAGCTGTTCTGAGCTAGGCCAGGACGCTTGTTCGTAGTGGTGGTCGTTCGTTTGTTCCTGCTGCCTCCTCCCACCCTTCCTCTTTCTTTTTCTCCTCCTGTTTCTCCAGCTCCTCCTCCTCCTCCTCCTCCTCCTCCTCCTTCTCCTCCTCCTCCTCCTCCTCCTCCTCCTCCTCCTCCTCCCCGTCCCTCATAACATAGGAACAAACTGGTGATGGATGTGTGTCAGATCTGTGTCGGTTTAGTGTCAGTCTTCTGGATGCACTTTAGGTCCTCCTGGGGCCTGCTCGGGGCCCTTCTGGGCGCCCCAAGGGTCCTGCTGATGTTTGTGTTTCGATCTCGATTTCCGCTGTCACTCATCCAATCGTCCCAATTATCCTCCTCCTCCTCCTCCTCCTCCTCCTCCTCCTCCTCCTCCTCTTGTATTCCTGTTCCATTTATATATGCATATATAACAAAAAACTCATCCCTGTATCACCCCGAGGCCGATCGAAACGGCGGGCCTGGCGTTTCTCTTGAGACATCCTCACCATCAATGATCCTGAAGCTTCAGAATTGGCAACAGTTTCACAAGTGGAGGGCGGATGGTTTTCAAGATTTGGCTCTCGCCTCAGCGCCGCGCACAGTCGTTGTGAATTGCAAGAGTTTCACGGGTTGAGGGCGGGTCGTTTTCAAAATTAAGCTCGCGCTTCAGCGCCGCGCACACTCGCTCGAAACAGTACAAAGGCTACACGGATTGAGGGCGGGCCGTTTTCAAAATGTGGTTCTCGCCTTAGCGCCGCGCACGTTAGTTTTAAACATGTGCAATAGTTTCACGGATTGAGGGAGGTTCCTTTTGTGGTTCTCGCCTTAGCGCCGCGCGCGTTCGTCTTTATACATGTGCAAGAGCTTCACGTATTGAGGGTGGTTCCTTTTCAACATGTGGCTCTCCCCTCCACGCTGCGCACATTCGTTTTAAGAGGGTGCAAGAGCTTCACGAATTGAGGGCGGCTCATTTTAAATGCGGCTCTCGCACTAGCGCCGCGTGAATTTGCTTTTAAACCGTAAAAAGAGTTTCAACGGATTTCATTGCTAACGTACCAGACATGGTGTTTTGGAGCGGTTCCGGATTGTCAGGGCGTAACATTTGCATTGATTCGCGGTGTTGAAGTCCCGGGAATGGCGTTCTGGTGCGATTCAGGATCGCCAAGGCGTAACAGTCAGGTTATTTCGTGGCGCTGGAATCCTGAGAGTGGTGTTTTGACACGATTCTTGATTTTCACACGGATGTCCCCCAACGGGGCAACGCCTGCAGTGTAAATGAACAGTTGTAGGGGCCTACGACGAGGGAGCTTGGGCTTGCACTGATCCTCCTCCTCATCCTCCTCCTCTTTCTCCCTCCTTCTCTTCCTCCTCGCCATCTCCGCGCGTGCGGGAGGAGGACAAGGAGGATGAGCCGATGTGCCAACGATGCTGCAGTACACCCTCCCCCCCAAGTCGCATTGTCATGCATCCTTACGAGGATTGCTTCCCGCTGCGAGAATGGCCTTCGCGGCCCTGGACCCCATCGTCGGCAGTTCTTCATCCTGGATTGACTTCTGGTGGGGTTGAGGCCTGAAAGCGCCCCCAGGCTGCCAAACAAGAGCGCGCTTTTTTAACATCGAGAAACGACGAGGATCGTCGTCGCCGCCGCCGCCGCCTTCGCCGTCCGGCCAACGCCTCATCGTCGTCGTCACCGCCGTCGCCGCCTCCCGGCCGCCTCGTCGCAGTCGCCGTCGCCTCCGCCGGCGCCGCCGCAGGCGGGGACGCCCACGCGCTGCTCGCCGACTTGGCCGCGCTCCGCGACGAGCCGCCGGCCCTCGAGGAGGCGTTCCGCCGCAGCTGCGGAGCGCGGCCGCCAGCGGCCGGCGGCGACGGTGGCGACGTCGGCGGCGGCGGCGGCGTTGGCGTCGGCGGTGGCGTCGGATGCCGTCGTCGTCGTCGTCAACGTCATCGTCGGGGTCGCAGGCTTTAGATCTCAGGTCGTCATCATCTTCGGCGTATTTGTCCTCCCTCATTCTCCCCACTTGCCGCCCCTTTCCCCTATGAGTAACGCCCCCGTGCGGCACCACCAGACGTATATTCAGGGCCAGGCGCTTCGCTTGTTTTTGTTGGGCCACCCCCTGAGCCGAGGGTTCCGCAGGAGAGGATTGGCTACCATCGAGACGGGGTTCGTCGGTGCATTTCCTCTTTGGCTCGTGGGCTTCCTGCGCTCCGGTGCGCCAAGGGCCTCGTGGCCTGGGCAGCTCCCGCGGGGCGGCAGGCCAGGCGTCCTAATTACGGAGCTCCGCGGGCCCGCCCGGCGCGGAGGCGGGGTGGCAAGCAGCCGGCTCGAATCGGCCCCAGGGGGCCCGTTTTGCAACGACTCCGGCCTGGACTCGATTGGCATTGAAAGGAAGTACAGAAGGCCCGCGCGCTCGCCGCCGCCGCGGTGCGCTCAGCCGAAGAGGTCGAAGTCCACGTCCTCCTCCTCCACGGCCGCGGCCTTCCTCTCCTCCTTCGCGGGGGCAGGATCTCAAATATCCATCCCAGGTTGGCCCAAGGCGCCCCCCCCCACCCCACCGATCCAAGGGCTCCCGAGGTGGCCCTGCTTCGGCCTCGCGGTGTGGGCCGGGACATGCGAGGCATTCGGAGCCCGCCCGCCCATCCCTGGCGCGCTCTGGGTCAGTTTCGGTCGCCTTGGCGGCGCTTCGGTTTGGAGGAGTGTGGAGTCGGCGCGGGGGCGTCTCGCAGGGGGCTGTCTCTCTCTCGCTCTCTCTCTCTCTTTCTCTCGCCCGTCGCACCGGCAGCGTCTTAGTTGTTGGCTCAACGCTGGCGCGCCCACTGCACCAGAGGGGCAGTAGAGTTTCTGCGGGATTTGCTATCCTGTAGCCATCAAAGCTTGAGTCGATACTCGGACGGAGGTGTTTTGGGGTTCGGTATGCGGCTCTCGCTGCGGAACCGTGGCCTTAAACTCTTCCGATAGTTACAACGACGGAGGGCAGCACGTTTTCCCAAATGCGGTTCTCTTGACACTTCCCCTCAAGTCGGGCATGTCCCTCTACAGGAGGAATATCAACAAATAGTCAAACATAGTACGGGGACGATTTGTTCACGATTGCTTTGCAAATGCTTATAGGTATATGTATACGTATATACATATAACGGCGCACCGGGTCCGGGGGCCCGGGGCCGGGACCCCGACCACAAATGTGCGCCCCGGGGGGCCCGGAGGCTCGTCGGGGCTTGCCGGAGGCCTCCCCGGTCAGACAAGACGGCCCAAGAAACTTCCAAGAGGCCTCCAAGAGGGCTCCGAGATGCTGAAGATGGCCTCCAGACGTCCAAGGACGCCCCCCAAGAGGCCCCAAGAAGCCTCCAACATGCGTCCCAAGAGGGCCCCTAGACGCAAAAATTGGCCCATTCCCTTCGTAAAACGTACATTTTTCAACAAAGTTGCTTTTTGGGCTTTCCGACGTTACAGGACGGCCCAAGAGGCGCCCAAGACCGCCCCAAGACGGCCCAAGAAGCTTCCAAGAGGGCCCCAGGACAGCCCAAGAGGGCCCCAAGACGGCCCAAGAGGCGCCCAAGATGGCCCAAGAGGGCCCCAAGACGGGCCCAAGAGGGGGCCCAGAGGGGGACCACGAACCGCAAGCTCGAGCCTTCCGCCCCAAGAGGCCGCCAGGAGGCCCCCAGGAGGCCCCTCAAGAGGCCCCAGGAGACCCCAGACGTCCAAGGACGCCCCCAAGAGGCCCCAAGAAGCCTCCAACATGCGTCCCAAGAGGGCCCCTAGACGCAAAATTTGGCCCATTCCCTTCGTAAAACGTACATTTTCAACAAAGTCGCCTTTTGGGCTTTCCGACGTTACAGGACGGCCCAAGAGGCGCCCAAGACCGCCCCAAGACGGCCCAAGAAGCTTCCAAGAGGGCCCCAGGACAGCCCAAGAGGGCCCCAAGACGGCCCAAGAGGCGCCCAAGATGGCCCAAGAGGGCCCCAAGACGGGCCCAAGAGGGGGCCCAGAGGGGGACCACGAACCGCAAGCTCGAGCCTTCCGCCCCAAGAGGCCGCCAGGAGGCCCCCAGGAGGCCCCTCAAGAGGCCCCAGGAGACCCCAGACGTCCAAGGACGCCCCCAAGAGGCCCCAAGAAGCCTCCAACATGCGGCCCAAGAGGGCCCCTAGACGCAAAAGTTGGCCCATTCCCTTCGTAAAACGTACATTTTCAACAAAGTTGTCTTTTGGGCTTTCCGACGTTACAGGACGGCCCAAGAGGCGCCCAAGACCGCCCCAAGACGGCCCAAGAAGCTTCCAAGAGGGCCCCAGGACAGCCCAATAGGGCCCCAAGACGGCCCAAGAGGCGCCTAAGATGGCCCAAGAGGGCCCCAAGACGGGCCCAAGAGGGGGCCCAGAGGGGGACCACGAACCGCAAGCTCGAGCCTTCCGCCCCAAGAGGCCGCCAGGAGGCCCCCACACCGGGTCCGGGGGCCCGGGGCCGGGACCCCGACCACAAATGTGCGCCCCGGGGGGCCCGGAGGCTCGTCGGGGCTTGCCGGAGGCCTCCCCAGACAAGACGGCCCAAGAAACTTCCAAGAGGCCTCCAAGAGGGCTCCGAGATGCTGAAGATGGCCTCCAGACGTCCAAGGACGCCCCCAAGAGGCCCCAAGAAGCCTCCAACATGCGTCCCAAGAGGGCCCCTAGACGCAAAAATTTGCCCATTCCCTTCGTAAAACGTACATTTTTCAACAAAGTTGCTTTTTGGGCTTTCCGACGTTACAGGACGGCCCACGAGGCGCCCAAGACCGCCCCAAGACGGCCCAAGAAGCCCCCAGGACAGCCCAAGAGGGCCCCAAGACGGCCCAAGAGGCGCCCAAGATGGCCCAAGAGGGCCCCAAGACGGGCCCAAGAGGGGGCCCAGAGGGGGACCACGAACCGCAAGCTCGAGCCTTCCGCCCCAAGAGGCCGCCAGGAGGCCCCCAGGAGGCCCCTCAAGAGGCCCCAGGAGACCCCAGACGTCCAAGGACGCCCCCACGACGCTTCGCGTCACCAATTTCTTCTCACAACGATTCCTGGGTCTGTGACTCGACAGAACCTAAGCGCGCGCGAAGCGCGCGCGTGGTTCTAGTATGTATGTATATATATATATATATATATATATATATATGTATATATACATATGTGTGTGTTGCCTATGTTTTTTTATTGCTCGTCCAAAATGCGCCTGTCGCAGGACACGCCCGATCCAAACTTCCTCACACGCTGTGACCCGAAGGTCAAAATGATGCAGCTGCTGCAGGGGTGAAGGGCGTCAAGCAGTGCCAAGCATCGCCAGGCAGTGCCAAGCAACGCGAAGCACTGGCAAGCAATGCCAAGCTTCCAATCAGCACCAAGCAAGGCAAAGCAAAGACAAGCACTACCAGACAATGCCACGCAACGCGAAGCAATGTCGAATGCCAGACAATGCAAATCAATGCCAAGCGAAGCCAGGCGAAATGCCAAGCAATTCCACACCGTGCAAATCACTGCCAAGCAACGCAGAGCAACGCCAAGGTGCGATGGCATCGACCTCTGCTTCGGGCATGCTGACGCGCATGGGAGGTCGGAGCTGAACCTTCCGTGGGGCCTCCGTTCCTGGGGCACGCGCTGGCACATTGGCGACCAGGGGCCCGTCATCTTCTGCGACAGCTGTGGCTGTGCAGGGGGCTGTGTCGACGGCTTTGGCAACACCAGCCTACATCGTCGGGCCCGTCTGTGCAATGCTAGCGATCACGGCTCATTCGGGGCAGACCACGTTTATCGAAAGTGTTTCACTTCTGGAAGGTGGCTAGACGCATGAATGTGTGAGGAAGCCACACGTGTTGTCCACGCTGTGCGCCACTAGGTTTCTCGATACTGCGTTCGTTGGAGACCAGGCGGATTACATCAAGCGGTCTTGGAATTTGATACCAGCACAATTCAGTTTTTAGGGCGGGACTTCACTAACGCCTGCAAGCATTCATGGACGATAGATTAGCATGGCCGTCGCTGATTTTGCGGGCGCTCCTGATCAGGGACCCGTAAGTGGGCTTTGTCGTGTGTCTTGTGATCGTCCTCTCTTGCTTTCTTGGGCAGATGCAGTATCAGCACGAGCGCGCCATGATGTTGTCCCGCGCGAAAGGAAGCTATGCAAAGCAATGCATGGACAATGCCTAGCCATGACAAGCGACACCAAGCAATGCCAAGCAATGCCGAACAATGCTTTGCATTGCGTTGATCAGGACTGGTTTGCGTTGGTTTTGAAGACATTAGACCCCTAACTGGGGTCGCGCTTGGATCATTTCCTCGAGGTTTCGTTTGACCTCCCATTTGTGGAGAATCGACACAGGACCGACCCGATGCAGAGACTGGTGTCTTGCTAGTGACCACCGCAGGACAGGGAGAAGCTGACGTGTTGGACGCGTTGGACTCTCAAGAACGGGGGCTCGTGCATAAGCCCGGGCTGACACACCCACGGAGCACAGTTCCACCTGTCAGACCTGGTGGACAGGCATTTGGGCGAGTGTGTTTGTAAAAAGCACTTAGTTTGGCTTCATTTGATCTGAGACGCGTGCAGCACAGTGCCCGCAACAAAGGAGGATGAGGGAGGAGGAGGAGGAAAAGGAGGAGGAGGAGGAAAAGGAGGAGGAGGAGCAGGAGGAGCAGGACAAATAGGAGGACGAGGAGGAGGAGGAAGAGGAGGGGGGGGAAGAGGGGGAGGAGCAGGAGGAGGGGGAGGGGAGGAGGAGGAGGAGGAGGAGGAGGAGGAGAAGGAGGAGGAGGAGGAGGAGGAGGAGGAGGAGGAGGAGGAGGAGGACAAGGGCAAGGACATCCGCATAAGGAGGTGTAACGTCAGATCGCCTACTCAGGCGACCTACGCGCTACTGCCAACATCCCCTGCGATTTGTTGTGCCACAGCTCTGCCTTCGAGGAGGAGGAGGAGGAGGAGGAGGAGGAGGAGGAGGAGGAGGAGGAGGAGGAGGAGGAGGGGGAGGAGGAGGAGGAGGAGGAGGACGGGGAGGAGGGCGGAGGGATGGGGGAAGGGAGGGAGGAAACAGAGGATGACGGGGGGAAGGAGGAAGAGGAGAAGCAGGTGGCAACCCCGGCAACCCCCCAGGCGCCGACGGTTCCCCGCTCGGCCCCCGACGGGCCGACGGCGGTGCAGCCAGTGCGAGGGCACGCTTGGTGCCGCCCCGCATGTCGCCGTCGCCGTCACCACCGTCGAAGCCCACTTCGGACCCGCAGGTCGCCGTCGTCGTCGTCGCGTTCTACGACTCAAGTTTCCCTGGGTGGTGGCATGGGTTCTTAAGGCATCGGCGGAGGGAGGGGGCAATCCTTGTCCAACAGCGCGTCGGCTTCGCTCTTCGTCGTCTTGCCCTCCCTCACTTGAATGAGCTCCACGATCTTAGCAATGCGTTCATGTGCCCATCCTCCTCATCTTTAGCGGCTGTGGGTGATCGAGTTGTGAAGCCAGAGTTCCAGGTCTTTGCAGAACAGCGTATTCGGAATGGCGTCGTGAGTTTCAAGTTGCATCAGGAGCGTCACTTCGTTCTTACGAAGAACGGGGGTTTCCAGGGGTCTTGCGAGATGCCTAAACAATTCGTCGGGGTCTTCCATGAGACAATTGAGGAATTGCGTGCTGATCCTACGCATACTCCCATTCTTGCTCATTGCGAAGTTGGCAGTGAATCTAGCATTGACGTCTCCCTCTCGGGCTTTGCTGACGACATCTTCCGTAAGCGTCTTGTACCTCGTAATCTGAATGTTCAGGAAGTTATTCAGAATATCTCAGCCAGTGATGCAGCTATGAATCGCATTCTCCAGAAGTGGTGTTTCTCTCAGAATACGGGCAAGAAAGACATTATACCACATCTTGGCTCCATCCTAACTAATCGACAATTGCAAGAACTTTGCCCTGCTAAACACGGCGCAGTTAAAGCACATGCACGGCATCTAGGCGCACGCTACACGATGAAAGGGAACAACGGTGTGGAGGTGGAGCTACGTATCCAGGGGATGAGAGGAGGGTGGAGTATGATGGGTCTCTTCTGGCATGAAAGGGGGCTACGACGACTTAAGCGGGAACTCTATCTCAGCACTGTCGTGGAAAAAGGCCTTACGGGGCTCGAGGCGTTCGTTCTCACCTCGTCGGAGCACGCTCGTATCGACGTTATCATCGTCCGCTACCTTCGTGTACTGATGAAAGGCTCGGCGACGAACTGGGAGGGATCCCACGCCGTATCGTTGAGCAACGACGAGGTCCTGCGTGAGTGGCGCATCCTGCCGAGCGCGGGCGAGCTCGCGGTTCGACGGGTTCGTTGGCTCCAGAGTATGGTTCAGCATAGGCACGCTCACGCTCAGACCGTCTCGGTCCTCTTAGGACACATCCTGAACGAGGAATCCACACTCACACCATCTGGCACATTAAGCAGCACGGCCAATCCGTGGATACGTCAGTTTGCTCGTGACCTCGACTGTTATCGTGATATTAGTGGTACAGAGACGTTCTTTGAAGTATGGGGGGCTTCAGGCGATTCGTGGAAAGAGCTATTCCAGGAGAACTCAGATTCGGCTCATGAGTTTTTGAAGATAGACCCCAGCCTTTTACGCTCTGCAGTCTTTACGGATAGAAGGCATTGGGACCGACTATTTCGTCTTATTCAATTTCAGGTCCCACAGTCTGGTCAAGAACATGTATGTAAGCTCTTAGATTCTACCCATCAGAGTTGTGATCTTGGCTTTGCTACTTATCAACAGCTTCTAGCACATCAAACGGCGCATCATGGTATCCGTTCTATCCTAAACTCTGGAGTGATTTTAAACCAGTGCCCTAACTGCTGCTCTGTCTTTCGGGATCGGCAATCTACCCAACATCATCTCAAACGGGCTTACGCTAATGGGCGTTGTCAACTTGGCAGGGCCCACATGTCTTGGGAGATTCGGACACCTTCTGAACTTAGATGCGGACTATGCGACGTAGCGGTTTTTGGTTCAGTGAGTGAACTGCACGAACACCTTCGACGCGTGCACTTACCCTTGCCGCTTCCGCGGCTTGTTGTTCCTCGTCCCGCCCATCCGAGGCGGGCAGTTCATGCCGGCAACGCTGACGGCAGCGGGCGCCGGGGGCGCTCCAGCAGCGCACGTCCGCGTGGTGCGGTCGCGCCAGGGCGAGGACGACGGCAAGCGCGCCGACGGGCTCAAGGAGGTGAAGACGTGGAAGTCGGGACAGAAGCAGGTGTACGGCATGATGACGCGCCAGATCCTCCGCAACTCCCAGCAGCAGCGCGAGGTCATGGCCACGCTCTTCGACGTGTACCTCGGCCCAGAGAACCATCCCATCATCTTGCGCATGGGGGAGCAAACCTCCACGTACAGCGAGCTGGTGAAAGGCAAGAAAGATCACGAGTACGGCCCGCCACTGATCTGGGCCTTCGGAGGAGCGTTGGAGTGGCTGAAGGAACAGCAACCCGATACTCCCACGCAGGGGGTGTCCCTGACCAAGGAGCTCCACGTCAAGCTCAAGAGCGCGTACGACGAGTACAGCAGTTGGACGGTGAAGAAGAAGTGCGAGCTGATCTTGTGCTGCAAGGTGGAGAAGGTGTTCCAGCGGGGCATGAAGAAGGTAACGTTTGCGTACAGGGACCCCCACTTCCGCCAGATGATGATGGAGGCCTTCGAGGGGTTGCAGGACTGGCAGCTGAAACAAGGACGAGCCCCTCCAACGTTCATGGAGCGCGAGCTTCAGCAGATGGTGGAGCAGCTGGAGACGGCGTGAGCGCTAGTACCGAGGCCATAGACCCACGCACGCAGTCCCTTGCTCGGCGTCATGGTGGGCCCCCTTCTGACAGGCCGCGAGATATCGTCTTCTGGGACGGCACAGTTAGCAAAGCTCCTGATGATGGAAAACATGGCGATTTTGAAATTACTCGTGAAGCTGGTAATACTTCGTGGCTACCGCTACTTGCAGCTGGTGCGGATCGGGCGGTGTTTCGCGCTCGTCCAGCTGCTGGCCCTGCTGGCGTTGTTCGGCCAGGCCCCGTCTCTCTCCCATCCAGGCTCCGACTTGTAACAGATTTGTTGGCTTCTCGTCATATCTTCCTTGGTACTCAGCAGTTCCAGACGATGATGAACAGTGATCGGGCGTATGGGATGGCAACGCAATGGTATAATCAGCAGAGCAGCAGCAGCAGCGGAGCGCAGTGAGGGAGTAGTGAAGCAGCCGCATTCGTTTTCCACATTGAACTTTTTGTCGCCGACTGTGCTGGCAAGGGCCCATCTCGGTTGTTGCAAGGCGGGTTCTGGCCCTGTGGGCTCCGTCGTGTAGCGACTGCGTCGGCGTTTGCAAGCCCATGCTTCTCTTCCTCGGGTTTCGGTCTTGCCCTGGGATAAATCTAGGAGTGCCCCTCGCGGTCCCCTCACCCGTCGGAGATCGTGGGGACGTACCCTGGAGCCACCGTGGCTCCGTAGGGTACCGTCCTGTCGCCTCGAGGCCCAGCCTCTAGGCACGTTCCTGGCTTGATCAGGCTCGCCGCTCCAGAGTCATTTGGGATTCAATTCGTTGTTCTGCCCAGTGATGATTTTGATATAGCTGGATTGCATAGTGCATTCAGCTCTCTCCAGAGACATCGGTTGGAGCTCATGGTGATTGTCTGTCTGTCTGTCCTCCTCCTCCTCATCCTCCTCCTCATCATCATCATCATCGTCCTCCTCCTCCTCCTTCTCCTCCTCCTCCTCCTCCTCCGTTGTCATTTCGGATCGGGCCGCTGGAGCGCGCTCGAGTGGGCAGCCTCTCTCGAAGGGGCCATCCCAGGTGTCGTGCCTGGCTGGGCTGACACTTGCTGTATTTTCGCTGCCGCCACGCCACTCTCTCCAGGGGGTCTGGCTGCTATGGGCCAGGTGGTCGGCACCCAGCACTGGCCGTTGAGGACTGACTTGGCAGGAGTCATAGGCCAGGTCAAGTCCATGGACGAGAATTTCGAAGCAATGACTGCCAAACTCAAGCTAGAACAAACGAGCATGCAGGCCGACTTGGACCAGGCAAGGAGCTCATAGTGGACTGGCGCTGGCAGCGCTCCGACGCCTTGCACTTCGCCTCTGCCGTTGGACGATGGTCGCCCTGAGCCATCCAGCCCGACGCTTGTGGTCGTCGCCGGGCTGGACGCCAAGCTGATTGCCATGGGGGCTGCGATCAAGATGAGCCTCGCCTCTTCGCGTACCCCCTCTTTCGCTCTCGGCATTTTCGGATCCGTGGAGCTCCTTCGGCGGTGGGCCCAAGACCAAGAGGAGCCGTGGCTAGGAAGTAGTTCCTGGTCCTGCCCCTGCCGTTGGATCGACGAGCCCGCGCGGCGGGAGCAACGACGTGAGCGACAGGTGCAAGATATGGGCCATGTGTTTCCCACGCAAGCTGCTGTCGAGGGTGCCCCAGTCCCAGATCGAACTGATACGTGCTGCTGTTCCCGAGCTTCTAGTTGGAGCTCGCGCACAGTGTCAAAGCTACAAGCTATGCTACACGTTCAAGCTTGAGTGCGAGGATGCCGCTCGTGCCTTCCCCGCCTGGGGCAAGGACATCGGTTCCAGCCTGAGCCTGTTGTGGCGCGACCTGAAGATGGGGGATGGTTTTCCTTGCGATTCGGGCTTGACCAGCCATTGCACATGTGCCAAAGATCATACGCTCTGGGCCAATGTTGGGAGTTTATGCGTGCCCGCGTTGCTCCAGCACCGGGCCTGGAAGGATTCCTTTTTCGATGGGTGTTAACTGTCACGCCGGGTTATTGCCTCTTGCCTGCAGTGACAGTGAGGAGAGATAATGCGATCCACGACCTCGCCTTCACAATCACCATGCTTGATGACGTGAAGAGCAATGAATTCCCGATCGGTGTAGCCAACACCGCCCCCGACCTGATCCAGAGCAAGCTGCGCTCCAAGCGCAGTGGACATCTACAACATGCTGCACTGGAGTGTCAACGGGCAGTTCGCGGCATTTTGCCTGAGCCTACTTCGAGAGTTTCGGCGTCCACCTCATCAGCTTTGGGTTTGGTTCCTTCGACGGATCCGACTGCCTCATTGTCCACGCCCCCCTTTTTTCCATTTGTGTTTCCCTCTACTGTAAGCAGGACTGTTGGGCCCTCAGAACGAAGGCGTTGGGACTGCGCCGGGCATTCACCGCGAGGTGAAGCAGTTCTTTCCGCTCTCCCCTTCCTTCCTTCTCGTCTGGTCCCCGAGTGTTGCTCCGACCTTGGCACGTCTTGGGTAATTTAAATTTCGTAAGTTGGAAATTCAGCTGCTCTCTTTGGATGTGCATGGGGTGATCGCGCCCGCCAGCGCAAGACGCACGCGCGCGATCGTTGCCCCCTCGCCTAGCGTGCGTTCGTTTTCTCGCAGGGAACTCATGGGCCCATGGCCGACCTCAACACTTCGGACAGAGAGTATCCCAGTTCCGTTCATGTTGGTTTCCTTTGTTCTGATCACCGCGCAGGGGTCTGAAATCTGCGTCGCCAGGTCATTTCTCGACCCTTCAACTCTACGCGCGTTGGTGTCGTTCGTGAGGGGCGAATCATCGCCCTGCATCTGACAGCCCCTGCGGGCCCTTTTCCGTTGGCGACGTCCATCTTGCACCCGACTTGGGACGTCCGGAAGCCAAGCTTTGTCTCGCATGAATAATCTCGGACTCTTCCCCAGCAGCATCGCGCCCCCTGCATCGCAGGCGGCGGCTGGAACTTCCGCGAGCAGGGTGGAGCCCGTCGCTACGTCGAGGGGTGGCACGCCGTGCAGCGCGGATCGTCGATGGCACCCCATCAGCTTCATTCCCTCGCTCGGCTCGGCCGTCTGCACGTGGGCGCGCCGACTGGGCAAGCTCTCGATTGGCGCGCGCGCTGCAGTGGGCGGACATGCCCGCGATCTCACGTTCCCGTCGGATTGCGTTCCTGCGTTTGTCCAGATGGCCTGCAGTGCTTCGCGTGCACCCCATGTTCTGCGATGGCCCGACGCCCTGACTTCCCTGCCCTACTGGATCAGATGTTGGACGAACTAGATGTTGCCCCCAATCCCTGCAATGCCATATAAGACGTCGAGGCCGTGGCGCGTGCTGCGACTGGGGTTTCACTTCGAAAAAAACGCACTTTCAAGTTGGGGGCCCAGAAAGTCCCCCCGGAGATTGTAGCACTTCTGAAGTTCTTGCGCGCGGTTCGCGCCGGCCGAAGAGACTCCCCGAGGCAGCGCGTGGGCGCGATGCTCATTATGAGAATGCTACGACTTGGAGCAAATGGTCTTCGTCAATTATAACACTATCCACGGTTTCCTGAGGTGTCGGCGCCGCTCCAGAGCCGCGGCCGCGCTGGCTTCGCCGCGCCCGAACAACTCCGATGAACGCGGGGAGGGGAACGGCATTGTGGACCCAGATCTCATGCCCGTCGATGCGCTTGATGACATGCCTGCTGGCCCGCCGGACGACATGCCCGACGACTTGCCCGACGATGTACCCGGCGACTTGCCCGGCGATTCACGCGCCGGCTTCTTTCGGGAAGAAGGCAGGGACCCTCGCGGCAAGAAAAGGAGGCGGGACAAATAGAACAACCTGGTCGACCGACTTGCCGCTTGCCATGAGACGGCGAACTCGATCTATCCGAAAGCCCCCAAGCGCACCCGACTCGGTTAAAGCTCAGTTCTTTATCCGTATGAACCCAACCAAGTTCATCGTTGGTGACCTTAGTTGCAGCGACCCGATGCCCATTCAACTATCTGCCGCGAGCCTCGCCTGCCATTGGGGGCCCGCGCATGGCCAGACACCCGCGCGCGGTGCTCCGCATCCCCAAGTTTTGGAAGAACTTCAGCGGCATCTTCCCCCTCCTGTCCCTGGGATCGGTTTCGCTCCTGATTTCGCGACCTGCGCGGGCGCCGTGGCCGCCGGGCATGACTCGACCCCTGGCCCCGACGGAGTTCCGTATAGCGCTTGGAAGTGCGCCCGCAATCGCGTTCATCAGGTTCTACGTCGTGTTTGCGAAGTTCTGCCTGGCTACCAGATGCCCCCCGGCCGGCTGCAACTGTGGCGATGCTATCATCTTACTTAAGAAGAAACAATGGCAACGGAGGTGCCATCCTTGAGCCTACTTAGATCAGGATACTTTAATGATCAGCGACGACGACCTGATTTTCGCATCGTGCCTGGGCGCCCCCTTCTCGTAGCAAGCGCAGCATGGGACTTGAAGGTCTGATCGGGGGTTCGTCGGTGGGCGACGCATTCTGGACAACATCGTCGGTCTTGAATCTTGGGTCCTGGAGTGGCGCGCCTGGCGTGGGCGCCCCAATGCTGGCGTCCTCTTTCTGGGCGTAGCAGCGGCTTCCCCGCCCCTTCGCCACGGGGGGATCTCCCGCGTGCTCAAGGGGGTGGGGCTCTGGTGGCACGTCGTGCAGGCGGCTGCGTTTCTGCGCTCCGACATCGAGGTGCATCTCTCGACTCGAGGCGCGAACCTCCCGTTGCGGGGCGGCGCGGGGAAGTGTGAAGCAAGGGCGTCCTCTCGCAGAGCTTTCTTTCACCCTATCGGTTGACCCTATCATGCGTGGGTTGCTTTTCGCCCTGCTCGCCGCTGCTCTTCTGCCGATGATGTTGGATGTGCTTTTCGCGACGCGCGCCTCCCTTTGCCCGTCATTGTTGCGCGGATCGCGCAGAGCGCCGTCGTCGCCGAGCTTTGTCTGCACCCCGGCAAGTGCGTTGTAGTTTTTTCTGGGCACAGGGGGGCCCTTCGGACGCCGCGCGCGCTTCTCGGGCCATGGCGCTGCACGCGCGGAGCTTCAAGTTCCTTCCTCGGGCGCGTTCCCTGGCCCTGGAGGACGCGGCGGGAGCTGGAAAGCCCCGTGCGCCGAGCCGCTTGATCGCGCATTTCATGCTCGCTCGCCCCATCTCTCTCTCTCTCTCTCTCTCTCTCTCTCTCTCTCTTTTTTCTCTCTCTCTCTCTCTCTCTCTCTCTGTGCCAGGCCCCCCGACCAAGTTCGCGTGCTGGGCTTGCGCAATTGTTCGAGCAAGATCCTCACGGCCACGGTGAACGTGGCGCTGCAGGAGCCGCTGGCGAAGATCATCCCAATCTCCCAGAGAGGCTTCGTGCGGGGGCGGAACTTTGGGTACAACATCTTGGAGGTGGTCCTGGAATCGCGGTGGCACAGCGCTCAACCTGACGCGGTGCAGAAATCGCCGATCACGGTGAGCTTCGACTTCGCGCAGGCGTTCCCATCGCTGAACCAGCTCTTCTTGGTTATGGTTTTGCGCAGGTTCGGCTTCCCCGAGGCCGTGATCGAGTTCGTTATTGAGCTGTATGCGGCGGTGCTTGCGGTGGCGGCCATTGCTGGCGTTGTGATCCCTCTCTTCTGGCAGCGCTCTAGGATCATCCAGGGCGACGGCCTTTCGGGGTCGCTCTTCGCCGTCGCCATGTCGCCCTTTCTCTTTGACGCCGAGGCTGACGTGGAGAAGAAGCGACATGGGATTGTGCGAGCCTGCGCGGACGACGTGGCGGCTGTGCTGGTCGCCTTCGTGCACATCTTGCGCATGCTCCGCATAATGAGATGCGCGGACAGGCTTGCGAATCTGGTCTTGAAGCCGAGCAAGTGCCACGTGGTTCCCACGGAGGCGGCCTTTAGCGAGCCCCTGCAGTCCAAGATCCAGGCGATGCTGGCCCAGCGCGTACCGCAGTGGGCGGACTTCAAGGTCGCGCCCTGCCTCCTCTTCCTGGGCCTGTGGGTTGGCCCCGCAGTGACGCTGGAGATCGCCTGGCGCGCCCCCTGGCGCAGGTACAGGCAACGCGCTCGCGCTGTTGGGGACGGTGTCACCTCCGTCACGATGTCGGCCTGGTACTACGCAACGAGGGTCCTCCCCGTGTTGGGGTATGTCGGACAGTACTTGCCGCTCCCGTGGAACCTCCGGCGCGAGGAGCCCACGGCCTTGGCCGAGGTCTTCAAGATGCCGATCGGTGCCCTCACGGTGAAGGACTGGGTCCAGGTGAAGGGGTGGGGGGGGCCCGCGCGTGCAGTCGGCGCAGGTCGCAACAGTGTCGGCCCTCATCCGGGCCGCCGGCGTTGCGCTCTCGAAGTTCCGAGCGCTTCTCTCTCGACACCGGCGCCGAGTGGAAGGCGCCATTGACTTCGTGCCGTTGCCGATGGCCTCCTCGCGGGCGCTGGCTCCCATCTGGTGGAAGCTGCCCTCGTATGCGGAGTTCATGGCCGACGCGCTGGGGATCGCTGCGTTGCCCGAGGGAGCCAGCCACCCGCAGGCTCTTCTGACGGCTGGGCGCCAGGCTTTGTTGGAGGAGTTGGAGGAGGCCAGGCTGCGGGGGAGGAGGCGCATGGTGCAGCAGCGCGTGCACGCGGCGGTGGAGTCGGCCTGGCTTGAAGGGCAAGACCTGTCGCAGACATTCGAGCGGCGGCTCTTGAAGTGGTGGCCAGAGTTGGCCGAGAAGATACACGCCATCCCGTGGGGCCAGCTCGGGGACTTGGTCTCGACGGCGTCGCCGGCCTGGGCCTTCCAGGTCATCCGCTCGTTCTCCAGCGGCTGGCTCACGTCCCACAGGATCCTCGATGCCCGCGGGCGCCGTTCCTGCATCCTCGGCTGCGACGCGCCCGATTGCGTCAGCCACTACGTGAACTGCGACCGCCTCTCTTGGGCTGTCTCGCTGGCCTTGGGCAGGGTGCTGCCTGGCGGCCGCTTCATCGAAGGGGGGCCTCTCTTATGGCTCGGCCTGGGAACCGCGGCCGAGCAGCCGCTGGACGCCGAGCGGTTCGAGCACGTGGTCATTGCGTCCTACTTCTACCACTCGTCGCGGCAGGAGCTGTTCGTGCCGCCCGACGATGCGTTGGCGCTTGCGCGGGCTGCGCTCCGTGCCGCCCGGTTGAGTGCTGCTCCGGCGCAGCGCGCGAGGCAGGCTGCTCGCGGGAGCGCGAGGGCCGCGGCGGCTAGCGGCCGCTAGCCGGTGGGAGAACTCATTCCGATGCTACTCTGGTCTCTCTCTCTCTCTCTCTCCGTTTTTTGTTTGTTCTCTCTTTCTATATATATATATATATATATATATATATATATATATGTTTCTCTCTCTATATCTTTCTCTATCTCTCTCCCTCTCATGCATAACCCTCGCGGTCATGACTTGTTTGGTCTTCCTGTTCTCTCGCGCGCCCGGCGCGTCTACCCTGTCGCCGAGCACGCGATGGCGGGGCACGCTGCACTGCAGCGGTTTGCCAACGCGCCACGCCATGCTATCCCCAGTTCCATATTCTCCTCCTCCTCCTCCTCCTCCTCCTCCGCCCCGTTCCTCCTCCTCCTCCTCCGCCTCCTCCTCCTTCTCCTCCTCCTCCTCCTCCACCTCCTCCTCCGCCTCCTCCTCCTCTTCGTCCTCCTCCTCCTCCTCCACCTCCTCCCCCGTTTTCCTCCTCCTCCTCCTCCTCCTCCTCCTCCTCCTCCTCCTCCCCCTTCCTCCTCCTCCTCCTCCTCCTCCTCCTCCTCCTCCTCCTCCTCCTCCTCCTCCTCCTCCTCCTCCTCCTCCTCCTCCTCTTCTTCCTCCTCCTCCTCCTCATCATCCTCCTCTCCCCTACTTCTCCTCCTCCTCCTCCGCCTCCTCTTCCCCCTTCGTCCTCCTCCTCATCCTCTTCCCCTATTATTCCTCCTCCTCCTCGTCCTCCTCGTCTCCTCCTCCTCCTCCTCCTCCTCCTCCTCCTCCTCTCCTCCTCCTCCTCCTCCTCCTCCTCCTCCTCTCCCCTCCCTCCTCCTCCTCCTCCTCCTCCTCCTCCTCCTCCTCCTCCCTCCTCCTCCTCCTCCTCCTCCTCCTCGTCCTCCTCCTCCTCCTCCTCCTCCTCCCCCTTCCTCCTCCTCCTCCTCCTCCTCCTCCTCCTCCTCCTCCTCCTCCTCCTCCTCGTCCTCCTCCTCCTCCTCCCCCTTCCTCCTCCTCCTCCTTATCCACAGGTGCCCGCCCGAGAAGTTCAATCGCTTCTCGTCGCCCACCGCCCCGGCCAACATCCCGAAGCTCAACTTGGACAAGGCTATCAGCAGGCCAGGAGGGGCGGCTGTCGCGCGGCGTGGCTCCTGCTGCTGTTGTGCCCTCCTCCTCCTCAACATTGTCCCCCTCCTCCCCCTCCTTCCCCCCTTGTCCCCCTCCCCCGCCCTCCTCGCCCTCCGTCTCTTCTCCTTATAAGATGATTTCTCCCTGCTGCCCTCCGAGACGTGTCGATGAGGCGGGCGGACGTTTCGCTCGAGATCTCCTCACCATCGATGAACCTCAAGCACGAAATTCACAATCGCTTCACGGATAGAGGGCGGGCGGTTTTCAAGACGTGGTTCTCGCCTTTAGCGCCGCACATTCGTCCCCGCCTTCCACAGCTACAACAAGATGAAGCAAGTTGCCACCCCGACGCCCGACCTTATCGCGTCCGCGCTCAGTGCAGCCTGTGCCCTCACTCAGCGCGAAGTCGTCCCGTGCGCCGCCCGCCCAGCCGCAGAGCCCGCCCCGACTGAGCCGGGCGCCCCGGCGACACGCGTCGCCCCCAGGGTATGTCACTCTTCCTCCTCCACTCCTCCTCCTCCTCCTCCTCCTCCTCCTCCTCCTCCTCCTCCTCCACTCCTCCTCCTCCTCCTCCTCCTCCTCCTCCTCCACCTCCTCCTCCTCCTCCACCTCCTCCTCCTCCTCCTCCTCCTCCTCCTCCTCCTCCTCCCTCCTCCTCCTCCTCCTCCTCCTCCTCCCCCTCCCCCTCCCCCTCCCCCTCCCCCTCCCTCTCCTCCTCCTCTTCTTCCTCCTCCTCCTCCTCGCCCTCCTTTCCCTCCCCTCCCGTTCGCCCGCCCCGTCTGTCTGCCCCATCCTCCCTCCTCCTTCCTCTTCTCCTCGAGAGGGCCCCATGGGAGCCCCAAGAGGCCACCAAGGCCCGTCCAAGTATCTAAAAGGCTAACCACGTCCAGGAGTCCCCCAACACGCCCCCCAGAGGCCCCTCCCCGAAGTGAAAGAAGGGAGTTGAAAGAGGAAACGCTCAAACCTACATACGCCCAGCTTCTGGGATTGAGAATGATTCGTGGATCCCGCACGTGACGCCTCTCCAGGAGAGCCCTCCTCCTCCTCCTTCTTCTGCTCTCCTCTTCCTCCTCCTCCTCTCCTCCTCCTCCTCCTCCTCCTCCTCCTCCTCCTCCCCCTCCCCCCTCATCTCCACCTCTCCTCCTCCTCCTCCTCCTCCTCCTCCTCCTCCTCTCCTCCCCCTCCTCCTCCTCCTCCTCCTCCTCCTCCTCCTCCTCCTCCTCCTCCTCCACCTCCACCTCACCTCCTCTCCTCCTCTTCCTCCTCCTCCTCCTCCTCGTCCATCCTCCTCCTCCTCCTCCTCCTCCTCCTCCTCCTCCTTCTCCTCCTCCTCCTTCTCCTCCTTCCCCCTCCCCTTCTCCCCTCCTCTTCCCTCCTGGGAGCTAGCCGCCGCGCGTGGTCCGTCCCCTCGCACCGACGAGGTGGATGCGGTCGCTTGGTTGGTCCGACCGAAGGGCCCGTCAAGCCCTCCAGGACGCGGCCGCGTCAGATCACTGGGAAGGAGAGCGGGTTGGGCCCCCCCCCAGGGCCCGAGTCAGCGGGAGGCTGCGGGCGCTCGTCCAGGCGCCCCCAAGGCTTTCCTAGGTGAGGGGGAGGTGGCGCTGCGACCTGCGCGGCGAGAACGCCACCGCGGTCTGGCTCGAGGCTGCATGCGGCGGGCCGCGCCGCCTTCCCTCTCCCCTAAGCCGCTGCCGTTCTCACCGCTCCCAACATGTCGGGGGCGCTGATCTCTCGGGCGGTGGGGGAGGTGTGGGCGGGCGGGCAGCTTGTGAGCGAACGTGATTAGATCTGGGCTCGTGCGGCCCCCAGCTTGATATGTTGATGCTCTGTGGGTTCTGTGGCACTGTGAATGGCAGACACCTCGCCAAGCAGTGCCACCCCATGAGGTCTACAAAAGGACGATTTCCCGCGGTCGCCATCCGCGCCCACGAAGGAACCCTGAAGCAGCCAGGGCTGCGCAGTAGGGGGGGCATTCCTTTCTCTGCGTGGCCGAGGTCCCGCCGTGGTCTAGGGAAGTGTTACTCTTGCTTACTTCTCCTCTTCCCTCTTCTTCCTCCTCCTCCTCCTCCTCCTGCCCCTGCTCCTCCTCCTCCTCCCCCTCCTCCTCCTCCTCCTCCTCCTCCTTCTTCTCCTCCTCCTCCTCCTCCTTCTCCTCCTCCTCCTCCTCCTCCTCTTCCTCTTCCTCCTCCATTCCTTCCCCATCTAGGTAGCATCTCCCTGTCGCACCCCGAGGCCAGTGTTTAGGGCGGGCTGGGCGTTTCGCTTGAGATTTCTTCACCACTCATGACTCTGAAGCTTAAGGAGTGGCAACCGTTTCACCGATGGAGGGCGGCTCGCTTTCGAAATGTGGCTCTCGCTTAGCGCCGCGCACATTCGTTGTAAACGTTGGCAAGAGCTTCGCGCATTGAGGGCGGACTGGTTTCAAACTGTGATGTTCGCTTTAGCGCCGCGCGCACTTGCTTTAAACACTAGCAAAGTCTTCACATATTGTGGGCGGGCCGTTTTTATCAAGTGATTCTCGCCGTAGCGCCGCGCGCATTCGTCTTCGAAACTTGCAAGAGTTTCAGGGGATTGAGGGCGGGGGTGTTGATCGTGCGGGTCTCGCCTTAGAGCCGCGCACATTTGTTTTTATCAGCTGCAAAAGTTTAATGGGTTGAAGGCGATCCATTTTCAACCTGTGGCTCTCGCCTTAACGCCGCGCGCACTCGGTTTAAACATATGCCCGATTTTTTCGGATTCCAATGGTCAACGTAGCAGACGTGGTGTTTGGGAAGGGCTCGGGACCGTGAGGGCGCAACAGTTACGCCCACCCGCGGCGTGGAAGTCCCAGAAACGGCGTCTTGGCACGAAACAGGACCGTCTAGACGCAACAGTCAAGTTGATGCGACGCGTTGGAGTCCCGAGACAGTACTCCAGATTTCGTAATAAAGGGAGGGGGATCTCATTTCGGTGGGGGTCTCTTCCAGGCTATCTTGGAGGGCCTGGGGGGGTCTGGGGACGATGTTTTGGAGGGTTCTCCCACGGGGGAGGTCTGAAATGGCTTGTCTTGGAGGGTCCAGACCCCCTCCCTTTTATTACGAAATCCGGAGTATTTTGGCACGCGTCAGCGTCTTCAAGCTACTGTTTCCCGATGAAGCAGTTCCCCTGGTGATGACCTTGCAATGGGCCTATGAAGAGGGAGCTCGGAGGGAAGGCTTACTCCAACATAGTTGACGGTTATTGGGTTAACACTGGTCCTCCTCATCATCATCATGATCATCATCATCATCAACATTATCATCATCATCATCATCATCATCATCATCATCATCATCATCATCATCATCATCATCATCATCATCATCATCATCATCATTATCATCATCATCATCATCATCATCATCATCATCCTCATCCTCATCCCCCACCCAGCCCCCGCTGGTGGGCACCCCTGCCTTTCGGAGCGCAGCCACAGAAACAGAACGCAAGGCCATCGTGTTCAAGGCTGTATTGCAGGCTGCCCTGCAGGCTGCCGGGACCGCTTCAAGAGTCGTTGTGAACATGGCTCATGCCGACTTCTTCAAAGCTCAAGCTGCGCTGTTGGAAGCTTCAAGTTGAACAGAAGAGGCGAGGAAGAAGGCAATCGAGGACTGCATCAAGATTCGCAAGGACAATCCAGATTCATAGTTTGCAGAAGCTTTTGCTTACAGCTTCAAATGATATAGGGCTGCAGCAGTTGAATTGGACCGCATTCAGGCTTAGTTTGGTCGTATGTTGCGAGCGTCTGTTTGATTCACAGTGCGCATATCGAAGAACAAAAATCGACAGCATCATCATAATCATGATCCTCATCATGATCATCATTACCATCATCGTGATCCTCATCATGATCCTCATCATCATCATCATCATCATCATCATCATCATCACCATCATCACCATCATCAGCAGCATCCCTCTCTTTCTCCTCCTCCTCCTCCTCCTCATCATCATCATCATCACCCCTACTCCTCCTCCTCCCCCTCCTCCTCCTCCTCCTCCTCCTCCTCCTCATCATCCTCCTCCTCCTCCTCATCATCATCATCATCATCATCACCCCTCCTCCTCCTCCTCCTCCTCCTCCTCCTCCCTCATCATCATCACCCCTCCTCCTCCTCCTCCTCCTCCTCCTCTTCCTCCTCCTCCTCCTCCCCCTCCTTCCACACTGCAGGCGCGCCAAGGCGCTGCAGAAACACGAGGCCCGCGGCCCAGCCGGCTGCCGCTGGGGCGGGAAGGGCAGGGCCAGCGGGCCGCCTTCGGGGCGGCGCCCCTGGAGGTGGCGGCGGCGGCCACGACGACGTCGACGTCGTCGCTACAGGCTCTTGGGCGGTTCCTGGGGCTCTCGTCGCCACGGCCAGGCGCGGCCCGACAAATTGGCCAGGGTTGGCATGCGCGTGCCGCCGCACGCGCTTGACTCAACTGCTGGGGCACGCGCCGCGTGCGCGCGCGCGCTGCCACGTCGTCTCTCAACGTCAAGGGAGGTTCCGCCCTGAGGAGCCATGTCATGAGATCCCCAGCGCTGGGAGAAGATTGAGACAAAAGCATCATATGCGTCAGGTTATCTGGGTCATCTGACCAAAAAACTCTGGGAGGCTTCTGCCGCACCTCCATCACCGCCTTCTCATTATCCCTTCTCCTCCCTCCTTGTCGTCATTCTTCCTCTTCCCCCTCGAACAGTTGCTGTGGGCTGACGCTCGCCTGAGCCTACGCTGGTACCAACGTCAGCGCATACACCAGCGCCGACACCAGCACGGACGCCAGCAACGACGCCGGAGACTACGCCGACACCCGACACCACTGCCAGCGCCTACAACACCGACGCCAGCACGAACGCGAGCCCCAACGCCGGCACCTCCTCCAGCGCCGATGCCAGCTCCGACGCCAGCATAAACGGTTGCGCCTACGCCGGCACCAACGCCGGCGCCTACACCAACAACGACGCCAGCACCGACGCCAGCACAAACGCCAGCGCGTACGCCAGCGCCAACGCCAGCAGCGACGCCAGCGTCCACGCCTGCGCCTACGCCAGCACCAGCGCCAGCACCTACAGCGCTGATGCCAGCACCGACGCCAGCACCAACGCCAGCGCCTACGCCAGCACCATCGCTGGCGCCTACACTAGACGCCAGCACCGACGCTAGAACTATCGCCGGCACCGAAGACTGCGCCGACGCCAGCACCGACGCCAGCATCAACGCTTGCGCCTACGCTGGTACCAACGCCAGCGCTTACACCAGCGCCGACGCCAGTACAGACGCCAGCACGAACGCTGGCGCCTGCACCAGCCACAGCGTCAGCGTCTACGCCCAGCACCGACGCCAACACCGGCGCCTGCTTACGCCAGCGCCGACGCCAGCGCCGACGCCAGCGTCGTCCAACAGATGCCATGTTCGACGAGTTCTGAGGACCTCGTTACTCCTGTCGTCCCTTCTCGGCGTCTCTATTTCTTTCTGTCTCGCCTCTAACTGGCATGTCTGGTGGATCGCGCTCTTTGCGTGAGTTCGTTGCTCCGCTCCCTGCTCCCCGCTGCCTTCTGGGCCCTCCATGGCTCCCGTTCGTTTTTATTGTTTTGGCTTGGCGCTTCCCCGCGCTTTTCCTGCCCCTCGTGCCCTCTCGCGCGCACTTGGGCTAGGCTGCGCGCCGGCAACCCTACCCGGGCGACAGCTGCCCGTGCGATCGCCTACTTGGAGGGGGAAGCCGTTTCGCGTGGCCTCGGCCGTCGGCCGAGGCCACGCGAAAGGAAGGGGAGAAGGGAGAAGGAGGACGAGTAAGGGAGAAGGAGGCGGAGGAGGAGGGGCAGTAGCGGGTCGGCGGGGCCAGATGCCGGTGCGGTCCTCGTGCCTCCCACTGGTGCCCCTGCGCAGGTGGATCCTGAGGCGGAGACAGTCCCGGGCCTCCCTGGATTCCCCGCCGAGTCTGCCATGGCCCCTGGCCGTGCGCCGGCCGAGCCAGCAGCGGTCCCCGTGCCGCCGCCGGTCTTTGGGGCCTTCCTGAACACCGCTGCTCTGCCCTCGTCCAGCTCGTCGTCGTCGTCGTCGGCGGCGCCTGGCTCCCCTCTGTCACCGGCGCCTCCGACTTCGCCTGGCGCCCCGCACTGTAGCGGCGACGCGGAAGGCAGCGAGGGGCCTCTCAGCTCCCTGCTGGCGGCGGCAGCTGCGCGCACTTCGCCCTCGCACCCTGGCGTCTGCAACTCGGCCTACTCGCCGGCGCTCCTGGCTGCGGTCGGCCTCCTACCGGCAGAGACCTTGGCAGGCTGGCTCGCCCATGCATCCATGGGCCCGCCCTTCGCAGGCCTGGTGCAAGAGCTCGCGGGTGCATCGGCGGTGCCCTCCTCGGATCTCGTCTTTGCTCTGCAGTCCTTGGCTGCCGCCGCGCCCGGGCACGCAGCGCCTGCGGCCTTGGCGGCCGCTGCCCTCTGCGGGCGGCTGGGGCGCCCCGTGGGCCTTGCGGAGGCGGTCCACACCCTCCTGCTCGGGGCCAACTACCTGGACCCCTTGGTCGCCGAGGCCTTGGTGGCGGTGTACGGGGGCTCCGCACTGGGTGCCGCTGCCGCCCTCCGTGCCGCAAGCCTGCGCTGGGCTGCGGGCGCAACGGGCGGTAGCTCGGGCGGTCTGCGGGGGCCAGCCCGGGCCTGGCACCAGCGTCGCAGGCCACTCCCCCGTGGCGCAGTCCGCCCGCCGCCCCTCCGCCTCTGGGCGGCCCCGCTGCGTCCTCCGCTGGCTCGCCGCCTGCGTCGCAGGGGATGCCCGCGCCCCAGCCTCTTCCGCCTGCGCCGGCCAGTTCCGGGTGGCCGTGCGGCCCGCCCCCGTCGTTGGGCCCCCCGCCGGCGGCGCCCGTGCTGCCTTCACCTCCGCTGTCCCCCTCGTCCGCCTGCTCCTGGCGGCCCAGCGGCCCGCCCTCGTCGTCCGCCTCCTTGCCGGCGGCGCTGGCGCAGCGCCAGCCCCAGCAGCTCCCCGCGCCTTCCGGCTCTTCGCGGCGCTCGCGGCGCTACACCGGCGCTGACCCGGGTAGCGCCCGCTTCCGCCGCGGGCTCCCTGCGCGTGCTGACGGGCGCGCGCTCACGGAGCAAGAGGTCCTTCAGCTGGCTGCCGCCTGCGGGCTCTACACCGACTCCCGCCAGGCATTCTGGCTCTTTGGCACCAACGGGGCCCGGATCGGCTTGGCGCTCCGTCCGCTCGACGGCGGCGGGGTGATCAACTTTTGGCTCCTGCAAGCCAAAGTGACCGTCGCCGGCAACCCGGATGTCCGCGAGCGGCTCCTCGAAGCAGTGCTTGCGTGGACCGTCCCCTGGGCTGGGAACCAGCCGCGGCCCCACGCCGCGGCGGCGCCTCCGCCCGCGCCCGGCGCTCTGGGCGCGCCGCCCGCGCTGGCCCTCCACGCTCCTGCTGCCGCCACGGGCCTGGCCGCCGCTGCCCCTCCGACGGCTGCTGCTGCTGCCACCCCGGCCGGGGCCTCCCGCCGGCGCCGCCGCCGCCGCCTCCGCCGCTGCCGCCGCCGCCGCCGCCGTCGCCGCCGCCGCCGCTGCCGCCGCCGCCGCCGCCGTCGCCGCCGTCGCCGCCTTCGCCGTCGTCGTCGTCGTCGTCGTCGTCGTCGTCGTCGTCGTCGTCGTCGTCGTCGTCGTAGTCGTCGTCGCTGTCGTCGTCGTCGTCGTCGTCGTTGTCGTCGTCGTCGCCCTGAGGCTGCGGGGGCGCCCCCGGCCGCTGCCTCCCGCCGCCGCCGCCGCCCCCGCCTGAGCTCCTCCTGCCGCTCCAGGAGCGCAGAGCGCGGCCGCCGGCCCCGGGGCTAGCCGCGCGCGCGCCGGGAACTCGCCCCCTTTTTCCCGCCCGCGCGGGCCCTTCTGGTAAATGGGCGCTGCGTGTCCCTTGGCTGTCGTCGTCGTCGCTGTCTTCGCCGCCGCTGTCGCCGTCGTTGTCGTCTTCGTTGCCGTCGCCTTCGTCTTCGTCGCCCTCGCCGTCGTCGTCGTCGTCGCCGTTGCTTCTCGTCGGCGTCGCCCTCGTCGTCTCCTGTCGTCGCCGTCGTCCTGTCGCCCTCCCGGCTGCCCCTTCCCCGGGGCGTCTCCCCCCGCCGCCCTCCTCCCTCTCCCCTTTTCCCTCGCCTGGCTGGCGGTGGTGGAGCTGTGGCGGGGTGGGGGAGGACGACGGGGATCCCTGGTTCGATGCGGCCAGTTGGCAACGCGCGCACTAGCGCTCGCGCACAGGCGCTCCGCCATTAGGTGGCGTGGCAGGCGCGGCCCCCATGGGGGCCCCTACAACTGTCTCGCGTGAAGCGACACCCGGCCCCCCTGGGAGCGGGCGCGCGCGCCGGGCACTTGCCCCGCTGCCAGCGCCCTACCCGGGACGGCGCATGCCTGCCCTTTTCCCGGGGTTTCGGCCCCAACGCGCCCCACTTGGGTGCGCTTCAACCAGAACCAGAACCAGGAGGAGGAGGAGGAGGAGGAGGAGGAGGAGGAGGAGGAGGAGGGGCAGGAGCAGGAGCAGGAGGAGGAGGAGGAGGAAGAGGAGGGGGAGGAGGAGGAGGAGGAGGAGGAGGGAGGAGGAGGAGGAGGAGAGGAGGAGGAGGAGGAGGAGGAGGAGGAGGAGGAGGAGGAGGAGGAGGAAAGGAGGGGGAGGGGGAGGAGGAGGAGGAGGAGGAGGAGGAGGAGGAGGAGGAGGAGGGGGAGGAGGAGGGAGGAGGGATTACCATACATTCGTCACGTCTAGTCTACCTTGCTATCCTGCACCGTCCTCTTCTTTGCTCAAGCTTTTGCATCTGGCCTGCCATTGGAGTCTCGTGCCGTGATTTGGCGTCCGTTCCGCTCCATCCGCTCTTCCCTCCTCGTTGTCTTCCGCGTCCTCTCGCTGTCCCGCTGGTTTCCTTGTTGGTGTACGCATCTGCTCGCGTGGGCCCACTGCGCGGGTGTCGTCCAAACGGACTGGTCTGCGCGCGCGCGAGTGCACGGCTACATAATACCCGTTCTGTATGCCTCTTATCTATGCCCTTTGTTTCCTCTCCTCTTTTCGCTCTTCCTCCTCCCCCCCCGCTGCCGTTGCGTGGGTTATAGAAAGGGCCGGTGGGGCCAGGTGCTCCCGCCCACAACGCCGTGGTGTCTTTTTCCTAGCCCGCGCCCTCCTCCGGTTTGCTCCTCGCTCCTGTTGCTCGGCGGCGCGTTTCATTAGGAACCGCGGGCACGAGGCCTGCTTAGCGCTGTCGTGTGTAGGGGCAATTTGCAGTGGCGGTGCGAATCCTTTCGCTGTGCTGGCTGAGGCGTGATAACGCATGGTGGGGCTGCGTTCCATGGGCCCCCCAAAAAAACAAGCACAAAAACAGCATTGACAAAAAACTGTGGGCTGACGCTCGCTTCGCAGGCGCCCCCGGGACTTGCCGCCGCGGGCCCGATGTCGGGGACGAAGGGCGCCCACCCTGCGGCTCTGGAGATGGCGCGCGGCGCCCTCCTGGCACCCAGCGGCTGGCCCCGGTCGGTGCACGGAGATGCGCGAAGCCTCGCGCACGGTGCGTTCGGCCGAGGGCGTGCAGCGTGCAGGTGAAGCCCTCCCCTCCCGCGCCGCCCGCGCCGCCCCGGGCGTCTGCCGCTGCTGCCCCTGAGGGCCGCCCCGTGGCCTCGGTGGCAGTGCGGGCGAGGTGCACACAGGGCTTGACCTAAACGCTGTTTTGCTGGACTTCGGCTGTGCGTTGTGTTTCGTTGTGGCAGGGAGGTGCAGGAAAACGGGTAATTACAGCAAGACGAAGAACAAAACGAAGGAACATAACGAATCACAACGTTTAGGTCCAGCCCTGTGCACGTGTGGCCGCGTGCCTTTCCAGTTGTCGGCCCTCGCGCTGCCAGGTACACCGGTCATCGGAATGGGAATCCAACAAGTGGTTTCCATGTGTTCCACATGCGAACCCAACCGCACATTTTCGTCAGATTCTTGGTAGGCAGGGGGAGGGACCTGGGCGAGCACGGCGCTGCCACGGACGGCACGCAGATGGAGATATGGCGAGCTGGGCGGCAGGGGGCGGGGCACACGGGGTTGCCGGTGGGCCCGTGCCGATGCTGGAGGACGACGCCTGGGCTGGTGAGCTGCCGCTGGTGCGGAGGCGATGCTCGGCGGCGATCAAGGGGGGGGAACGTGAGAAGGAGAAGGCCTTTTCAGAAGGCGGCGGAGCTCCTGAGGCCTTCTGAGGGGTTCGCCCGCGTCTTCGGAGGAAGCTCAGAAGACTTTTCGGCAAGCTGGTGGAATTCGTGAGCCTTCTGCGGAGGCCCGTTCCTTCCCGCCTCCCCCCCGGGCTTCGAAGACGACAGCTACGGACTCGACTCTGACGAAAACGGTCGATACGTTGAACTGTGTTTTTCGACAGAAATTCAAAGGTAGTCTTGTCCGAGCAGCAACACATGTTGTTAGACGTCGACCGGGTGACCACTATGTGAGTATATGCTACTGCCGCTGCAAAGCGAGCCGTGGTCGTCAAGGAAGACGACCTCCTCGCCAAAGCTGACAGTCAGGCGAATCCCGAGAAAATATCGAAGGCCTTTTTTTGTCAGTGAGCTCAAGACATGGTTCGACAATAGATGCTTCAAAATGCAGGAGATCGCCAAAACGTCGAACATCATGACTTCGAGATATGTATGCACATTGAAATTCGTATAACAACGGAAATGTGAGATGGAACGTACCATCCGACTTCGCGTGGTACTTCGAGGCTTCATGGACCTTGAAGTTTTCGACGTAGAAACATGTTCGGGAACAGCCAGAAGGTCAAGCCAGAGGTTACTTGCCAGCACAGCGGCGTGGAATAAGCAGTGGGCATTGCTTCCCTGGACATCAACATGGCCTTCCTGAAGGGATTGACCCATCGGGAACTCGCTGGGGCAACTGGTGAAAAAGAACGCGTGGCGTGCTTTACCTTGCCGCCTGGATCGGCAACTGCTCTCCGCACTCTTCCAGGATTTCAGGACTTCGACGAGTCAAAACACTGTTTGCAGTGCTGGAAACCGGGCACAGGCACTAAGGGCGCCCCACGGGCTTTCTCACTCAAGCTCAGGAGAACCACCAGAGGATTCGGCCTCCGACCTACGTCTTACGACGAGGAGTTCGAGGCGAGCAGCAACCTGCTGACGGCCAAGCATGTTGATGACATTAACATGGCCGATACTGAGGACACTATTGACAAGTATGTCAATTTCGTTGAGGATGCCTTTGGTAAGTGTAAACTCAACAAGCACACATACACGCACTGTGCTGTGAGATATACCAAGGATGAGGACGGCAATGTCACTTTGGATCCAGATGAGTATATATATATATATATATATATATATACCTACATATATATATATATATGTATATGTATATGTATATGTATATGTATATGTATATGTCTATGTATATGTATACATACATATATATATATGTATTGAACAGCTCCGTCCTGTACAACATCCTAAATTGACCGGTGCTGACGAGGACGCTCAAGCGACCAAGATGGTGGCAGATATGTTCGTCAGTCTCAGAGGTGCGCTGGCATACGCACTGATCATCCAGATTTGGTTGATGGTATATGTTGTATCTCTACAGCAAGCGTGACGACTGAACGCGATCACCAGAAACATACAGGCCTGCCCGCAGAAGATCGTCTACCAGGCGATGAACCCCACGGGCGAGGTCGACTTACATAGCGACTCAGGCTATCGACGCCTGAGTGGAGACGCCGACGACGGCGTCAAAAGGCTATGGCATTCGCGGGGCAAACCTGCTACGACGTGGAAACACGTCATCTGGCAATCCTGTCTTTCATTTGATTGATGCGCGCTGCAAGTCTCACCGCTTGCAAGTCCGCTCAAGCTACTCAGCAGAGACACTTACAGCAGCCCATAATTTGGAGGACTGTGATCCCACGATTGTGATTCTGCACGAGCTCCACGCGGGGCCACTCACGCCCACTCAGTTGAAAGACGTACTTGAGCTGGGTGGCCTGAGCATCAAGGTCACCTTGACCATCGATGCTGACTCTGTCTTTAAGTCCTTGTCAAGCAAAGATTTAAAGAAGCCGACTGAGTGTACCCTTGTAGGACACATAGGTTGGATACGGCAAATGATGGAGCGCGGAATCGTGCATAGCATTCAGTGGTGCGATACCCGCGACATGACTGCGGATGGACACACCAAGGGGAGCATCGACAGAGAGATGCGCCTACAAGTCATGGGAGGTATACAGACCTTCAAACATGACCTAAAAATACACACTCCATATCGGGCCTGCCAGACAAAAAGTTCCGAGGCCGCCTGATGAGTACATTGTATATGCGAGACAACTTGCTGGCGGGTCCAACTCCTTTGGACCTGTTTCTTTTCCTGTCTTTATATAGGTTACCTGCTGAATTGTTTCAGGGATACGGGTGGCGGACGCACGCTTCGTCTCCCTCCCCCCCCGACTCTAAAGGGAGCTGGGGGGCGCAAGGAGTGGAACCGAGCGTGCGCCCGCGGCCGCCTTGGCTCAAAGCGGCCGGCCGCCCAGATTTGACTGTGCCTCACCGCGAGGCACACTATCGCTATCGAGACTAAAAGGTATTCCCTCTTACTTGAGATGGCATCTCCTCTTGCATTGGGACTATCGCTACTACGATACAGCCGAGCTGGAGCTTGGTTTCGCCTGAGGCAACTGTTGGCTGGACCCCCCAGCCCCCTTTCAAACTCATGCAGCTGGTTTCGGCCCCGCCGAGGGGCCCATTCCTTGATACATAGCCGCCTCCCGCGCCGGGAGGTGGCGGGAAAATCATTTACGCGAGCTGATTCTCAAACCCCCCC
>CAUYUJ010014579.1:164050-196550 GCA_963575745.1 Prorocentrum cordatum | reverse complement strand
ACACGCGGCGCTGCTTCGTCGGGCCGAAGGGCCAGATCGCCTGGACCAGAGAGGGCGTAGAGCAGGACGGCAACAAGCAGACCCCGATCTCGCAGTTCGCCCCTCTCACGTTCTCGGAGCACGGCTCAGATGGCGGCAGCACTAGCAGCCCTGGCCGAAGAGAACGATGGGGGGGCCGCTCAGGCGTCCCGAATGGCGCGTCTGATGGTCATCGACGGGGCCGCCAAGGCGCCCAAGCGACTTGCAACCCGTAACCGCGTGCACCTCCACAAGTTGCAGCTCGCACTGGGGAAAGCACCGCGCCGCGACGACTTGGAGCAGTTTCTTCAATACCGATTTGAGGATGATCCGACGGCCTCTAGGGCCCTCCTTGCGCTACAGATCCTAGGCCGGCACCCGGAGCTTCGGGAGCTGAACGACCAGCCAGGAGAAGTGCGCTCATTCCCAGGGACACTTGACAAGCAATGCAGCACAGAGGAGCTCCTTCAGCACCTACACTGCCACGGACTTTTCAAAAGGGTCCTACCCCTGCAGTCCATCACCCCCCCAGCAGGCGACCCCTGCTATGATGCACTCGTGGCGGCGGCCGGCCGCGTGCGCAAGCTCCTCGACGACTGCGAGGACCGGACTTCCTGTCCGCAGTTACCCTCGGCCTCGCGCTGATGGTATTTTGCCGATGGCCCCCGGTCATCGAAGAGCTGGCGACCATCCTCGAGGCGGAGGCCACGCTGTGGGGCCTGCTCAGAGCCCTCCTGCAGAAGGCGGGGCCCAAGTCCAGCCTGGTGATGGCGCTCACGCCGGACAAACCCAAAGTGCGGGGGAAAACGTATGATTTGTCGACGCTCACAGTGGCCAACACAGCTACACCGCTGCTATCGGCGTTGGTCCGAGAGCCGGCCCGCCTCGAGGGGCGCCCGCTTAGTAGCTCCGGGGGGTCTCTTCCCTGTTCGGGCCGTTGATGTGGGGCCATGCCAGCTTTGATGACGGGCACTTCACCGCGCTCGCCTCGACGCTGCAGGCACCACGGGGGCCGGCGGCGGAGCGGACGAGCGCGGCGAAGTCGAGCAAAGCCCGGCTCTTCCAGACCATCTTCCAGCGCGACGGGGACGGGGGCCAGTTTTGGGAGACGCAGGCGGCTCAGCTCCAGGCCCAGCTGGCCACTGCCCGCAGACCCTCAGCTTCCCTGGGCGACTGCGAGCGGGTCGAAGCCTCCTGCACCGCGCAAGTGGCGCAGTCGACTGAAGGTCACCCAGAGGTTAATCTGCATTCTGGACATCGCCGAGATCAGGAAGCACATCCGGCTGGGCCATGAGGGGTACCTGGACGCCCTTGCTGCCCCGCGCGAGGCTCTCCAAATCCCTCGCGCGGGGCGCGCAAGGGCCGACCTCTCCCGGTGGAACCGCAGCGCGCAATTCACGAGGAAGCGACCGGCATCGGCGCCGCCCGCAGGCCGGCCGCGGCGACCTCCCCGCCCGGCGAGCGCTGCACCGGCGCCGCCCGGCGCGGCTCGCAGCCCCGATGTCTCGGGCAGAGAGGCGCGCGTCGGCGCCGACGCCCCCGTCGCTGAGCAGGCGGAGGAGGCGCAGCCACGGCTGGCGCCGCCCGGGAGGCGCCCGGCGCCTGCCCCGCCGCCGCCGCCAGCGCTGCCCACGCCGCGCCTGACCCCAGCTCGCGCAGCATCCCGCGGAGGTCGCTACGCGGATCGGCCCCGGGCGGACGGGGGCGGCGGGCCGTGGGGCGGCGCCCAGGGCAGGAGGTGGTTCGAACGGCCCCATTGTGCCCCCCGGGGAGGTGACATCGCCACCACCGCTGGCGCGTCCGGGCGGCGGCGGCCACGCCCCGCCCCCCCCGGGGGGCTTCTTTGGGTCGGCCCCCGGGGCCGGGAGCGCCCAATGTCACACCCCAGGCGGCCTCCGTGGGGCTTCGCTGGGTTTTCTTTTGGGCCCCCTGGGCGGCCCCTGCCGCCGTCGACTGGGCCCACCCCTGCTGCCCCGGTCCCTGCTGGCGGAATTGCTCCCCCCCCCCTCCCCCCCTCCTCCTCCTCCTCCCCCTCCTCCTTCTCCTCCTTCCCCCCTTTTCCTGCCTGCCGTCGCCGCCGTCTCCGTCGCCGTCGCCGCCGCCGCCGCCGCCGTCGTCGTCGCCGTCGTCGTCGCCGTCGTCGTCGTCGTCCGCGGCGGGGAATCCCCCCCTGGGGGCCGATCTGCGTGGCTGGGGGGGGGGGGCAAGGCGGAGCGCGGTCGGTGCGCGAGAACCGCTGTGCCCCCCCCCCCCCCCCCCCCCTTCCGCCGTCGCCGCCCTGCGGCTGCGGGCGCCGGAGGGCGGCGCCGCTGGCGGCGCCCAGCAGCGCCCCACCTCGGCAGGCATGCCGGTCCGCATCGCTAGCGCTGAGAGAAAAACAGCCTGGATGGGGCACGAGCCCGGGGGGGGCACGGCACAAACGGCCCCCCTTGGGCATCGTGCCACCCTCGCCAGCGGTCGGTCCTCCTCCTCCTCCCCCATCCTCCTCCTCCTCCTCCTCCTCCTCCTCCTCCTCCTCCTCCTCCTCCTCCTCCTCCTCCTCCTCCTCCTCTTCCTCCTCCTCTTCTTGGAAGATGGGCGGCCCTCGTAGGCAGTCGCGCTAAGCGACTGACCGAGCCGTCGGCCGACCCCTCCTTCGCCGCCCCCTCTCCCCGCTTCACGCCCCCCCCCTCTGCCTTTCCCCCCCCCCCGCGCGCCCCCTCCTGCCGCCGCGACCGAAACCGCCGGGGCCCTGGGCCGGCCGGCCGGCAGCGCCCCCGCGCCGGGGGCGACGGGCAGCCGAGACGGCCGAGGCCCAGGCCGGGTGCTCCAACGCGCCCGGCAGCCCGACGGCATCGAGGGGGCCCCCGCCCATCCACCCCCTTTCCTCCTCCTCCTCCTGCGCGGCGCCCCCCCCTCTCCCCTTATTTTCCTTTGCCTTCCTTCACCCCCTCGGCCCCCGCTGTCTCCGCAGCCGGCCTCCGTGGGTTCCCCCCCCCCCCCGGGGCTTGGCCGTCTCTCCGGCTTCCCCCGGGGGTCGGTGGCCGCGCCCGCGCGCCTCCTTCTTTTCATCGCCCCAAAATCTCGGAGCGATTTGGGGGGCAGGACATTCCTGGGAGCGGGCCTGTTGGGCTCCGTCAGCGCTGTGCCGGCCCGTGCGTGCTGCACATCGCTTCTGCCCCGGGCGTGGGAACGTCTTCGGGCCCAGGTGTGCTCAGTCGGGGCCGTGCCAGCCCAGGTGTGCTGCGCGTCATTTCTGGCCAGGTGCGGGCCCAGGCGCGCTCGGCCTGCGCCGTGCTAGCCCCGGCGTGCCGCGCGGCACTTCCGCCCCAGGTGCGGCGCTGTCTCGGGGACCAGGTGCGCTGAACCGGCCCAGCCCAGGTGTGCTGCGCATCGTTTCTGCCCCAGGTGTGGCAGTGCGTTCGGGCCCGCGTTGCGTGGGTGCTGCAAAGCGCCCGTGCCCTAATAACGTGGCGACGCTTCGGACCCAGGCGTGTCCAGTCGGCGTGGGTCCAGGGTTTGAGGTGCAGGCCCGGCGTCTTTCACTCCGCCCCCCACGTCTGCAGCTCATGCACGCGCTACGTGTTGCGCATGGCTGCTGCCCTCGGCAAGGCGCCGTTCCAGGCATGCATTGGCCGTTGTGCGCAGTCACTTGGGCTCGAGCTGTCTGCCGCTTCGGATTGCGCCTCCTGCGCTGTCTTCCTCTGCCATCACAAGATGGCCTTCGCGCGCCAGGATGCGCCTGCCTTCGTCGCTGGGTTGCCCGAGGGTGCCCTGGGAGGCGCGGCGCAGCAGGACATGGCGGAGTGGTGCTCGTTCCTGCTCGACGTCGATCCGTCGCCGAAGGCAAAACACGACCTCTTTTGGCACCTGTCCGTCGGGCGCTTGCTGGGGGAGACGATGGGCTCCATCTCTCCCCTGGACTTGGCCGAGCCTGCCATTCGGGACGTCGTCAGCAGCACGATCAAACACGGCGAGAAGCCGCGCGACAAAGATGGCGAGAGCCCCGTGTTCCGTGCATGGGCAGCGCAGCCAGCGCAGATCGCCTTCGCACTCCGCGTTCAAAGGAAGTGCGGGGCCGCAGAGCCGCCTCCTCCAACGCCCGAGGCCACCTTGGCTCCCACGACGCGGGGGTACTTGGAGGCCTTGGCGGCCGCCCACAAGCGGTCAACCAAGGCGCTTTCATTTAAGCTGTCTGAGTGGTTGCTGAGCTTGGCATGGCCACCTTCCATGAGGATCTGCTGCCATCGGAAGAGAACTTGGCTGTTTTCGAGGCGGCAGGCCGCGTCGCACGTGACGGAGGCCGCTTGCGCGTCGGCAGCGCAGAAGGCGAGGACCTGCAAAAGAGCTTTCGGCCGTTGACGTCCGAAAGCTCTTTGCAGGCGCGCGCCGGCCGTCGAGGGCCCGTTTGGGGAAGGTTCGGTGCCCGACCGCCAGCGGCAGATGGCCGAGCTGAAGCGCGCCCTCGCCGCCGCGGAGATCGACTACCCCGGCTACGCCACCTTCCAGGCCCATTTGCTTGATTGGGGGGTCAGGCTGATCCCCATGAAAACCGCCACCCCCCTTGACATCCTGGGGCGCAGCTTTCTGCCGGCAAAGGTGGCGGAAGAGCACGGCAGCGCCCGCGCCGCGTACCAGCGCGACATCTTGGCGCGGAAAGCGATGGCCAAGAGCCTTGAGAAGGGCGACGCCGAATGGAAAGTGCTGTTTTCCAGGATCGACCGGGACCTGGCCAAGGAGGCCAGGGACAGGGTGACAGCAAGGGCTTCTGATGCTGCGAAGTTCGCCCACACCAAGGGCAAGGGCAAGGGCAGAGCCGACGGCGCCGTTCAGAAGGGCGGTTCCGGGCACGGCTCTGCCGCCAGCTCAGCGGCGCAGCCCCATGCGCCCAGGTCTCCGTTGGCGCCCCCGCTCGCGCAGCCCGCGCAAGCAGCAGGGCGGCTGGCAGAGCGGCTGGCAGCGCCAGGACCGCGGCGCCAAGATGTGGAAGAAGTGAGCGGCTTCCGTTAGCGGAAGCAGCAGTGCTGCCAGCGACGCCTCGACCAACTTTGTCGCCGACGGTTCTGTCGGTGCGTCGCGGCTCCGTTCTGCCCCGCGCGGGGAGGCGGAGCTTCCTTTTCAGTTTGCATGCCTCGATTGTCCTCGTGTCGCTGCGGCGCGGAGGGCTGCGCGTGGCTTCCTGAGCGATCCTGCAGTGCGTGATTGCACGCCGCTCGATCATTTGAACTGGGCTCTCGGTCTTCCGTCCTGTGACGAGCTTCCCTCCCTGCAGCTGTGGCAGGCTCGCTTTGCCGGTCGCTTGCCTTCGACGGGCATGCGCTGGCCGAGTCCCGCGCTGCGTGCCTCGAGCACCGGCGGCAGCGCAAGCGTGTGCTGGACCCGCTGTGGGCGGGCAAATTCGCGGGATTGCCCGCGCGCGTCCGCGGCGTTCTAGGTCCGAAGAAAAATTTGCTTGTTCTGACGGAGATGCTCGAGGCGATCAGCTGGCCCGACGCCCGGCTGGCGCGCGACCTGCAGAGTGGCTCCCCTCTGATTGGCGAGATTCCGCGTAGCGGGGCTCTGCCATGCATTTCTTTTTCCGTCGCTGAAAATGCGGTTTCTTTGCGCGCGCAGGCGCCGGTTTTGAACTCTGACGCGCGTCGCCGTGTGAGGCGGCCTCGGGCTGTGGAGCAGTCCGTTTGCGATGCGTTTGAGCTGAAATGCATCGAAAAGGCCAGCGATGGCCTCGCAAGGCGGTGCCCCTTGCGTGAGACGCGCGCGCTCACAGCCAGGTTTCCAGCCGACGAGGGCTGGAAAGGGGATTCACGGAAGGTGCGCTGCATCGATGATTTTTCGGCATCCCGCGTGACTGCGGCTGTTTCAGTAGGCGAGGCCATCCAGCGCGACGCGCTGGACCAGTTCGCTGCGGTTGCGCGCGCGGTTGTCCGCGCGGGCGCTGGCGGAGCCGCGCTTCGCAAGGAGGATTTCGTGAGTGCGTTCAAGACCCTCCCCCTCGCGAGCCCCCACCTGCAATTTGCGGCGGTGACGTGGGGTTCGGCCGAAGCCCGCGGACTGTGCCTGCAGCTCCTCGCCTGTCCCTTCGGCGCCGTCGCGTCTGTGTACAATTGGGAACGCTTTGGTGCTGCCGCCCGGGCAATTTTGGCCAAGCTGTTCCATGTTGTTTTCCTCCGGTTCGTGGACGACCTCTTTGGGGTGGACAGAACCGTCGATGGGCGCGCCACACTTGGCAACGCCAGCTGGGGCCAGCGCAGTTGCCGCAGAGGTGGTATCTGACTTGCTAGGGTGGGAGCTCGACGCTTCCAAGCGCGCGTCAGCTTCCGCAGCGGCTCCGATCCTTGGAGTTGATTGCGCGGTCGAGCGCGAGGCCTGCACTGTGCGTTTGTCGGTTGGCCCTGACAAGCTCACACGTTGGAAGCGCCAGATTCAGTCCATTCTGGCACGGCAGGGGATTTCCCCAGCGGAAGCCAAGAAGTTGGCTGGCAAGCTCAGTTGGGGAGCCTCAGCGGTTTTCGGCCGAGCAGCGCGCGTGCATTTGGCACCCTTGTTCCGCCGCTCTACTGGAGAGCTTGGGCGTTGGACCGGGCGCCTGGAGCGGGCGCTTCAGTGGTGGCCGCGCTTTCTAGACTGCGCGCCGCAGCGGTGCGTATTTTGCGCGCAGCCCACAGCCAGGATCAAATGCGTAGTTTACTCTGACGCCACCGGTCGCGGTGACCTCGCCTGGGTGGTTTGTGCGCCCAACGCGCGCGTCTGGTCCTCGGCGCGAGTTTCCAGTGCTGTCTGGCGCTGGGCTTGCTAAAGAAAAACGCAAGTTGCCACCTGGGAGCTGTTGGTCGCGATTTGCGCGCTGCACCAGCTTCAAAACCAGAGCTTTGGCGAGCTTGAGGTTGTCTTCTTCGTAGATAACTAGACGGCTCTCGGCACCCTGCTCCGCGGGTCGTCGCGGCAGCCAGACTGGAATGATCTTCTCGGGGATATGGCTGCGCGTCGCCAGAACAGGCACCTTTCTGCATGCATTCTATGTGCCCAGCAATTTAAATCTCGCGGATGCGCCCACGAGGCAGCAGCACAAGAAAGCAGAGTTGCAGCGGATGGTCGAGGCAGGTTGTTCGCGCGCGTCGTGGGTAGATCTACCGGACGCCCCATGGCAGTGCTAGAGTAATACCTGGAGGGTTGTGCTGCACTGGTCCGCTTCGGAAAATATGCGCCCGCTGCTACTCTTGTCGGATTCCAGTGCAGGTGTCAAGTTGCGTCGACCGCATGCCATCCGTCGCCTTTGGCTCAGCGTGATGCCTCGTTTTCTCGATGAGAGTCGCGCGAGCGCCGCGGCCCCGCCCGGGCGGCAGCTTGTTGTGGCAGCTGGGCGCGCTGGTGATACGTCGCAGGAATTTGCCCTGCCAGATGTGCTAGTGGCCCTGGTCAGACAGGCGGCGAGCGCACATCCTCCAGGGCGTGATCTCGCAGCTCTTTGCTCGGATCTTGCAAGAGCTGGGGCCGCCGATGCATTGGATTTTTGCGGGCTGGCATGTCAGGAGGCTCAGCGGGTTTGGCCGTCGCTGTCCTCGTGCTCACCGCCATGCGTGGCACGGCTTGTGGAGTTGTGCGAGATGGAGTCTGCGCGCCGCGACGGCCGCCCCGCATCGTCGCAGCTAACGGGCCGCCCTGCCGAGCCACCAGCTCATGTGGTCCCAAAACACCCAGCCATAGGTGCAGAGAGTGGGCCTGCAGGCCGCATCCAACGGGGGCAGGCAGCTTTGGCGCTGGTGGCGGAGGCCAGGGGTCGGTCAGAACCGTTGCCCCCGGCCGTGCTGGCGCAGCCATCCGCGACATGAGCCGATTGCCCGAAAATCCGTCTGGGCAGTCCGACATTCTTCCGCGAGCGGCTTTGAAGAGAGCGCGGACTAATCAGGCAGCAGTTTTTGATTTTCAAAAGCAGGCAGCGTGGATTGAATTTTGTGGGTGGAGGAAAAGTGCTCCGCAGTGCGCGAGTGCAGTTCAATTGTGGGGTGAAGCTGCTGCGCTTGCGAGCGAGCCCCCCTGGCCGGCGGGTCATTCAACCCTGTCGGCATTTGCAAGCCTATTCCGCAGCAGCGCCTCTCTGGGACGGCACTTGTCTCAGATTCGTTCAGTGGTGGTTTTGTTGCGCCTTCCTCTTGGGGAACTTGCTGACACGGTGAGAATTGTACGCGGAGCAGACAAGGCATTCGCGTCGCATGTGCGTCCAAAGATGTGGGCGTCAGCAGCCCAAACGAAACTGCTGGCGGAATGGGCCTCGGACGCAGGGCGTTTCGATGTGGCCAGGTCCTGGGTGGTCTCGCGCCATTGTTGCCTCAGGTTTTCTGAAACAACGTCGCTGGGCTCAGAGCTCGCCCCCTTCCGCTTCGACGGCGACGGCGGCGATGCAAGTGCGATTCTTGCCTTCAGGAGGCGGAAGTGCTACAAAGTGCCGGTGGATGTCGTGCGGCAGTGCTTGTGTGCTTGGGGGGGGGGGCGGCTGTCGTGCGGAGTATGCGCGTTGCGCGAGGCAGCCCAGGCCGCTGGCGCTCCTTTCGCGCGCATCACGTACCCGGAATCACCGGGTTTTCTGAAGGCTGCAGCTTCGGCCCTGCAACTACCAGACGCGCAGCATTGGGGCACGCGCGCCTTCAGGAGGGGCTTCGCAAACGACGCGTTGTGTGCTGGTGGCCCCTCGGCGTTGTTCTGGTCAGGGGGGTGGCGTGGCGTGGCGGCGTTTGGGTGCGCCGCGGCCCAGTCTCGTGGGAAGCTGGCAGCGGCCGAGTGGCTTGCAGAGTTTTCCGAGTCCAGTGGGGGCGAAGGCCAGGGCGCCGGTTAAACCGCAAGCCGCCGGTGACCAGATCCGTTCGGATGCAATGGGCGCTGTAAAAGGACGTCCGAAGTGCATCAGTCCACGTCGGCCTCGTCGGCAGATCCGCCGCCCTTGGCAGCCCCACTCTGGATCCATTGGGCCATTGGTGAAGTCCAGATTGGGCCAACCTGGCGGCGCTTCTTGTCCCGCGCGCCCAACGGTGGCGCGGGGGCGCCGACCATTAGCTTTGCTCCAGGCGCGGTCCGACAGGGTTTTCATCGCCCCAAAATCTCGGGGCGATTTGGGGGGCAGGAAAATCCTGGGGGCGGGCCCGTTGGTGGCCTCTTCCCCTCGGGGTCTCTGCGGCGTTTGGTGCTCGCCCTCACTGCTTGGCAGTGCCTTGACGGAACGGCGGACCTTTCTCACAGTCGGTGGCCGCTGGCCGGCGGATTTGGCGCGGGGGTGCCACGCCCTGCCTCCTTCCGCTTGTCCTCCGCTTCTGTTGCTGGCGGTTGGTTGGTTGATTGGTTGGCGGGCTTCTCGGCCCGCGGGTCTGCCCCGCGGCGCCGGCTACCGTTCAAACGCCTCAGCGCTGGCCACCGCGTGGATCGGCAACTGCAGTTGGGTGTCGCTGGTGCTCTCGTCGCCACTCTGCGTGCTGCCGGTGCTGTCGTCGCCACGTGTGGGGGGTTGGCGCGGCTCGCGCTTGTCTCTCGTTGCCCGCCCTCGTCCTCCCTGTGGCGCTGCGCGCAGGTCGACGTCGGCGCCCCTGCCAGGCGGGCCATTGGCGAAGTCCAGATTGGGCCAACCTGGCGGCGCTTCTTGTCCCACGTGCCCAACGGTGGCGCGGGGGCGCCGACCATTAGCGTTGCTCCAGACGCGGTCCGACAGGATTTTCCTTCCTTGGCTCCGTTGGTTTCCTTGGCTTGCCCTGCCTTCCTCGGTGGTGCGTGGCTGTCTCCCTCTCGGCTTCCATCTTCCTGCTTCCCCCTTGCCGCGTTCCTCGGCCCGGTCGTCGTCGTCCTCGCCCCCCCCCCCCCTATCCCCCGTCCCCCCTCTCCCTGCTCCTCGGCTTGTCCTCGCTGGCTCCCTTCGTCGCCCTGCTTGTCGGCCCGCCATCGCTGGCCTGTCGCGCGTGGCATGCTTCCATCCGCGCGGCAAATCTCAGGAAACAGGCGGCGTCGAACAGCGCCGGGATCGGTGCAGCACCGGCGCCAGCGCAGGCCGCCTTCAGCGGCGCGCTGGCCCCTCTGAAGGGGCCACCCTCGCCCCTCCCCCCCCCCCCCGCCCCCTCCGGGTCGGCCCCTCCTGCCCCCCCCCCCCGCCCGCCCCCCTCCCCCCCGCCGCCGCCTAGACTCAAGATGGCAGTCTCCGCGAGGCAGCCCTGCTCGCAGGGCCTGACCGACGCGTCGTCTGACCCGGCCCCCACGCCGGCCTCCGCCGCGGCCATGCTTAGGCTAAACCCGCGCCCAGCGACTCGCCAAGCACTACGCGCCAAGCCGCCCCCACCAGCCCCGGCCAACTCCGTTTGGAAGGCTGCCCTGGCGGCGCCCCCCACGGACCAGGGGTTCTACTTGCGGCTGGGCCTCGACCCCGCCAAGACGATGGCGGTCTTCAACCCGGCCCTCCGGAAGATCGAACGCATCCTCGAGGGCCGGTCCCGGACCCGCACTCGCGAGGCCTACGTGGAGTCCCTCACCAAGATCGCCCGCCAGATGTCGACGACGAACGCCATGCCGCACTCCGAAAAGCCCAAGGTCGAGCGCGCGCTCCAGGCAATCCTCAACTGCACCTTCACGAACCACGCGCTCCCGAGGGTGGACCTCCGCAAGGTCATCGCGGCAGCGTTCGACAAGCATCGTGACGAGCCCCGCCGCAGCTAGAGCCGCCAGGCGGAGTCCAGCGCGCGCTCCACGCGCGGGTCGCGGAGCAGGCGCCGGCGCTGGAAGTCGCCGCGCCAGGGCCCCGGGTCGCCGCGGCCCCCCAGGGACGAGGCCCCGCGCTCGAGGCCCCCGGGCGGCCGCGGCCGCGACGACCCGGCGCCTCCCCGCTCGGCGCGCGCCCCCAGCGCGCTCGCGAGCAACGCGGCCGCGACGGGAGCGACGGCCCCGCCCGTCAACTCAGGGACCGCCCCCCCGCTGGCGCCAGGCACCGCCGCCAACGCCGGCGGCGAACCCTCGCAGACCCAGACCCGGGCTCGCAAGACCTTGCCCTGCCCTGCGCCGAAGCCAGCCCAAGCGCAGCCGCCCCGCCCCCCCGCAACAGCGGCCGCCCCAGAGCCGCACCCAGAGCACCTGGAGCGCTCGTGCCCGGCCACCCCGCCCGTCGACGCCGAGGCCCAGTTTCAGCAATCGCTCCGCGATGCGCTCGCCAACGCCTCCCCAGACACATCCTCACGACCGCTCTTGCTGCCATCGTCCCACCCCCGGCCGGGGCCCCACAGCCGCGCTTGACACTCGCCGCAGAGGCCACCCAGGCGGGCACCGCCGTCGAGCGAGCGCCGCCCTCGACGTCTGCTTCCGCCGCTGCGCCCCCAGCCGCCAGCGCCGCGCTGATGCCGACGCCGGCCGCCCAGCACCCCGGCGGGGCCGCGCTGCCCCCAGAGGAGGCAGCGCAGGCCTACTTCCAGACGGGAGCCCTCCCGCCATCGGGGCCCGCAGATGCCGGGGCAAGCTTCAGGCAGCTTCAGCCGCCCAAAGACCCCGCCGCCATCTTTGCAGACCAGGCCCGCCCAGAGTGGCAGTCCGCCGCCCCGCCTACAACATCGCACTTCGAGTTCGCCGCGGTCAGCGGCGACCCGAAAGAACAGCTGCGGGAACTCCACTTGAGGCTCGCCTTCGCAGGGATCTCCACGAAGGAGGCGCACGGCAACACGGAGTGGGCCAACTACGTCAACGCATATGGAGGCCACGGCACCGATTGGGCCCCAGCGATCCGGACCACGCTCGGAGCCACCATCAACTGGCACCGCAGCACAGATGGCCGCCTCCGAGTTGACGGTGGAGCCCCGGCGGTCGAGGCATTCCACAACCGCCTCCACAGAGCGTTCCAAGTGCGCGTCCTGGGGAACTCGGCCCACGGCCGCCGCGCGGGTAAGCAGGCGAACCAGGCGAGAGTCCAGCAAGGCCGCGTGACGGAACAGGAGGCGCTGCGCAGGGCCCGCCATGCCCGCCTGTCGGGCAAGGTCCTCGTGGTCAGCGACCGCGTCCTGCTCCGCGCGGACGACAAGGCAGTGGGCGGGCCGCCGGGCACATGGGACCTCTTCCACGAGCACTACGGGGCCCGGAACGCACCCGTGCACCACGTCATGCCGTGGGCGATCTTCCTCCGCACGGGCGTCACCGTCGCAGTCACGCGCGACGGCCGCGCGCGCTGCCTGGCGGGCAAAGCCACGGTCGAGGCCGTCGAGGCGGTGGAAGACACGCTGCGCACCCGCGCGGGGGCGGCCTGGACAGACGAGGCCCAGTTCGCCCGGGCGCCACCGGAGGTCCAGGTGCACTACGGAACCCCTGGCCGCGCGGCCTAGCAGCTCGGCCGCGCGCCCGTTTTTCGTTAGTCGGCCCCTTGAGGGCGGCGCTGCAGCACCTGAGCGCCGCCGACCCCGTGGGGGCAACGCCGCAGTCAAATGCATGGGTAGCAGCGGCCAGAGCACCCCTCCACGCTCGCTGGCTGGAGGAGGAGGAACGCCCCTACACCGAAGCGCTCCCAGGGCTCCCAGCGCCCATGCCAGAGCCGCCGCACATGCGCGGGAGGCCCTACGCCACTGGGCCGCAGGCGTGTCCGCCGATGTCCCGAAGCTCCTCGCAGAGCGCCGATTGGACGAAGACTGGGCCTCCACGCAGATGCCGGGGCTGGCGGCGGCGGCGCGGGTGCTTGCGGCGCGCCTCGCCGAATCGTCGCGCCAGGTTCAGCAGCTCGCGGCCGCCCGCCCAGGCCGGCGTCGCGGCCCGCATGCCCCCCGCCTGGCAGCAACAGCCTATGCCGGTGCAGCCCGGCAGGCAGCGGCGCCCCCCGCCGTCGTCGATCGCCCCCGCGACGGGAGCCGCGCCACCGCGACTGCCTGGGGTCGCAGGCGTCAGCGCGGGCCTCTCGGGAGGGGCCAACCCGAAGGGGACCTTGCTCGCGCTCGACCGCTGGCGTGACCTGGGGCTCCTCATGTCCAGCCACGGCGTCGACATCTTCGTGAGCACAGCTTGCCGGCTGCTCCCAGGGGCGGACCTCGCCCGAGACCTCCCAGAGTTCCCGTTTGAGCACATAGGCCCGCGGACCTCCGACTACGACGCCGTTTGCGGATTTCGTGCGATGGGCTCGACGACTACGGTCCAGTGGATGACAGACTGGTCGAGGACCTCGCGCGCGGCGTGGTTCCGCGTGGGGCCCTACGCCATCGTGGGCGGGTTCGTCATTCCGCCGTCGGGGCCGGCCGCCCCCGAAAACGAGCGCCTGGAGCTTCTCGCAGAGATCTTCGCCCAGTACGACCGCGTGCTCCAGAACGCCCCAGACGAGACGGCCGTCTGGGCCCACGGGGTCCTCAACCCCTCGGAGGCGCTGGAGACGGCTTGCCGCGACAATATCCGACAGCAGCACCACCTTCTCCGAGATCTCGTCCCACGCGAGGTTCCCACGCACTCTGGAGGCCGCAAGCTGGAGGTGGCATGGTCGGCTGGCCCAGGATACCGGGGCGCCGTGGTCCATAACGGAGTCCACTGCAAAGCAGCCGGGCCCACCCGCGCCCAATGCGGTTGCCACCGCGAGACGTTCGGCAGCGCAGACCTTGACCACTACCCAGTCACGTTCGCCAGCTGCCCCGGGCACCAGAGCACGGCCGCCCGGCCCATGGACGCGCCCCGGCAGCTGTGGGCCACTTTCTACCACCGAGACCCAGCCCCATTGGCACGAGACCCAGCTGCTCGTGCTCGACAACTTCTCCAGCCTCGCGTCTACGGAGACCCAGCGTTGGACGCGCCACCGCGCCAGCTGGCGCTCAAAAAGCGAGTCGGAGCTCGAGCTCGCGGCGTCGGCTACCTCATGGCTGTGGCGAGCCTCCACCTTCCTCGCAGCTGTCCACGGGCAGCTTCTTAGGGTGGCACCGCTTCCCGAGCCAGGCAGCCAAGCCACTGCGCCGCTGAGCCTCACGTGGGACTTCGCCTCCGGCATGCGGACGCGGGCGATGGGCCACATGCGGGCTTCCGCTCAGCGCCGGGCAGCCCGCCACGATGAACTCCCGGCGACAGACCCGGCAGCAGCAGACGCATACCTCAGTAGGCTGCTCCGCGAGCGCGGCGCGGGGCTCCCCGACGTGGTGCAGAGCCCGACGGAGCCCGCCACCATGATCCACGGCGACGAGGTCCTCATCGGGGCCGCAGAATACATCGCGAACCGCGGCCACGACCGAGTCCAGCGGCTGGGGCTGAACGCTGAGGAGCTCTGGGCGACGGCTGCCCAGTGCGATGCAGTCCTCCGAGACAACCGACGGTCATGGCGGGAGCTGCGGGACATCGACCACCGGGAATACACCGCGGAGCAGCTCCAAGACGTCACCGACAAGGTCAAGACCCGCCGCGCCAGCGCGGGACTCCCGTACGCAAGCGTCAAGCTGCTCGCCCCGGCGCACGCCACCTTCCTCCTGGCAGTGCAGAACATGGCCCGATTTCTGAGGGTCATCCCCCGCATGTGGAAGCTGCAACCCACGCTCCACAAGCGCAAGCCTCGAAAGTCGCCCGAGCTGTACCCCAGCTACAGAACGTTGAGCATCAACACGCTGGAGCTACGAATAGCCGAAGAGCTTCGGGCCCTCGGGGCGGAGGAGGCCGCGTGGCTCGGGGCGGGGGGGGACCAGCTTGGCAGGGGGGACGCGCTTGTCGCAGCAAACGTCGCCATAGACGCGCGCATTATCAGGCAGAGCCACAACCCCCCCTACGGAGAGTACTTCATGGACCTCGCGGGTGCCTTCGACACCGCCTACCCCCCTGCGGTTATTCTCGACCTCCACGACACGGCCAGCGTGGAGGGAGAGGACCTAGCGATGGCTGCAGCCATGATCCACGACTCCTCCGTCAGCGTCACCTCTGGCCACGTCGCCGCAGCGCCACAGCCCCTCACTACAGGCATGCCGGAGGGGAGGCGGCTCGCGCCGGCCTTCTGCGCGCGCTCAGCCAGGCGCTTCTCGGTCGCCACAGCGGCGGCCCACCTGGGCGTGGGTCTCGACCCGCCGGAGGAGGCCGCGCGCGCGTTCCACTGGAGCCGCCGCGGCACGGGCGACGCGACCGAACCCGACCGCGCGGCGGCCGAGGAGGCGGCGAGGGCAGCAACGGTGGGAGAAGAGCTGGGACCAGGTCATGACCGAGACCACCTCCGACCCCGACAGGCTCTGGATCCTCGACGCCGCGGCCCCCGCGAAGATCGGCCTCGCGCAGTTTATAGATGACAATGCCCTGCGATCCTCTTCATGGGGCGCCCAGGCCGCGGGCGCGCGGGCGCTGCAGGCTGCGGCGGGCAGCTTGCGAGCAGAAATCCGCTACGGGCCGGGCAAGACAGAGCGCTTGGCGGAGGGCTTCCACACCCGCCTCCCGCACGCCGGCGCGCAGCACGTCGACGAGCACACGCACGTCGGCGTCCCGATCGACGAAGGAGCGCGCATGACGGCTCTCATGCAGCACGTCGAGCACGCCGCAACGCGAGGCTGGATGATCATCCTCGCAGCCCTGGAGCTCCTCGGGCTGCCCATGACGGTGGCCCTCCGCGCGCTGGACGCCAGAGTCCGACCGCAGGCTTGCTGGACGGCGCACCTCCTCATCGCCCGCCACGACTGGGAGGCGCGGTTAAATGCCGCCCAGGACCGGTGGGCCATTCGCCTCTTGGACATCGACACGCCCATGCCGAGGATGCTCCTCCTCCGGGAGCTCGGCTTCCCGCGGCGCCTCTCCACGCAGACCCTCCGGGCGGCGGCGGCGCTCGCGGCCAGGATCGAGTCCACCGCGCCGGGGTCCCAGCCCAGCCGGGTGGCGCTGGTCGCGGCGCCGACGGCCCCCACATGAATGTGGACGCTGCGCGCCTACCTGGAGGAATGCGCCATCCCCCAGTACTCGGCGCGGCCCCTGCACAGGTACCAGGAGCTCGCGCGCGCGCCGGCGCGGGCGGGCAGGAAGCGGCGCATCCGCACGTACCTCACAGAGGCCGTCGACCCCCGGCTGGCAAAGGTCGAGCTAGGATGGCGCACGCGCGAGGCGGCGATCTACCCGCCGCGGGGCGACGGTACGGCGATCCAGGCGGCGACCACGACATCGGCTCTGTGGTCAGCCATCCGGGCGTGGGCGCAGCTGCGCCTCCAGGGCCGCCTCACCGTGCACACGACCGCCTCCCGAGCTCCGTGCCCGCGGCGCGGGCGCGACGGGCTCCACCCTTTAGTAGAGGGGTGCCGCCACGCCGAGGCGGGGCCTTCGAGCTCGCGCACGGCACGGCGTGGGCGGAGCTCCCGCCGGCGGCCATCGTCACCGGCCTTCGCGCGGGCCTCGACATCGAGGCGGGGGTGGCGGTCGCCGCGAACCTGGCGCGGGAGGCCCACGCTGCGGTCGCCGCCGGCTCCGGCACGGCGTGAGCCCTGGGCCGCTGGCGCCGCCTCACCGCAGCGCCGCCGCCGCCTGCGCCCCGCTGCCGGCGCCGGGCGCCGCTGCCGGGCCGCCCCGTCGCCGCCGCCGCCGGCCTGCGCCACCGGCAGGCGCGCCGCTGGCTGACCCGCGCGCTGGGCCGCCCCGCCGCCGCCCGCCTGGGGTCCCGGGGAAAAGATTCCGTGAGCGCCCAGTCCGGCGTCGGGGCAAAGTCGCACCCAAGTGGGCGACCCCTCGGCCCGGGCTGAGTCGCTGGCAGAGCCACGGAGCTTTTTTATCATATCGTTTTTTCCATGCGTTCACCTGCCTGCCGGCGTGCGCACAGCGGCTCGACACGCTGGCCCCGCGTCAAAGAAAAAGGAGGAGGAGGAGGAAACGGAGGAGAACGAGGAGGAGGAGGAGGAGAAGAAAGGGAGGATGAGAAGGAAGAGGAGGAGGAGGAGGAGGAGGAGGAGGAGGAGGAGGAGGAGGAGGAGGAGGACCTCCCATCTTTTCTTATCCCCCGTCGTACCTGTGGTAGTGGTTTCGGGCAATTGGCACATCCAAGTGCTTCTGGTCGGGTGGGTGGGTGGGCGCTCCTCTGTCCGCTGCGGCTTTCCGTGCTCTCGATCGCCGCCCCGCCGCCGCCGACGAGGACCCCGCGTTGCTCGTGCTTGTCGCGCCCCTCGCCTTGCGGTCGGCCCTTATCGAGGTATTAGATCGAGGTCGGGTCGGGGAGGGTGCCCCAATGCTCTTCGTGCTGGTTGGATGCTCTCGTGCATCCTGGGGAGGGTACCCTTGGATGTTCTGTGTGTTTTGGACGCCGCAGGGTCGACGGTTCTTGGAGGAGGTTTTTTTGTCCTGGGTCCTGCCGTCCTTTCTCACGTCCTCGCGTCTGCGCGCGCCTCGGCGGTGCTGCGTTCCGGGGTTGCGCCTCCGTCCCCTCGTCGTCCTCGTGGGGTCCTTCGTCTCCCCCTCCTCTTGCCACCTGTGGGCTCCCGGCGCCTCTCCCGCCCTGGTGGTCGGCACGCCGTTTTCTCGCGCACCACGATACCAGACATGCAGCGCGCGTATGGGCGCCCTTCGTCTTCTTCCCCCCTCGGGCATGTGGTGAGGATGCAGTTCGCGTGTTTTCTGATCGACCAGTCCTTCGTGCTCGCCTGAGCCGCGCCGACGCGCCCCAGGGCATATGGCTCGCCTTTCCTTTCCCCCCCTCCTTCGCGCCCCCTCTCGCTGCACATCTGGCCACACACCACGGCGTCTGGAGGCCACGGCCTCGTTTTCACTTGGTTTCGAGCAGGGGACACCTGTCCGCTGCTGGCGGGCGTTCGGTCGTTCGTGCCCCTCCTTCGGCGTCGGTCGGTCGTCCTCCACCTGCCCGTGTGCGGGGGCGCCCTCCTGCCTTGCTGCTTTGCTGCAGTTGTCGTCTTGGTTCGTGTCAGGCCCGTTGCCAGGTCCGCCTGCTGCCTGCAGCGATCGCCTCGTCTCGCCCCAAGCCCAGGAGAGCACAGCCTCGGTTTCAGCGCGATCGTCAGACGTGCGATTGCAATTTTATGGTGCCGCGGCCCGTTTTTCTTCGACCAGCTGTTGCTCCAACGATGCGGAGGGGGAAAGAGTGCGTGTAGGCGTGTTTGAATTGTTCGCGCGTTAGATCTGATGTATGTGTGTGCTTTTGTGTGAGTGCATGTGTGTGGAATGTGTGTGTGCGTGAGAGCGTGTAGTTGTGTTGGTGGTGCGCCTACGCGCGTTCCATGTTTCTAGTTCTTGACTCCGCGCCGCTTCACAGGGAAACGAATTCGTGGCATTCGCGCCCCAGTACCATGCATCCGTGTTTTGGATGCAGCCGCGTGTCGGAGGAAATGTGGGTGTGTGCTCGTGTCTGTCTTTCCGTCAGTGCCCTTGTCGGTTTCAATTTCAGTATTTGAGGCCATGTCTTTGTCGGTGCCCGTGTCCGTTTCCATGTGCGTGCGTGCGTGCGTGCGTGCATGTGTGTACGTGTGTGTATTCGTGTGGCGGGCCAGTTGAAGGGAGAGGCCGGGAAGAGGGAGAGAGGGAGGGAGGGAGGAAGGGAAAGACAGAGGGTCCAGAGGATGTCGCAGGAAGGAACCAGAGAACGATGTAGAGGCAGAGCGCCCAGGCAGCCCTTCCCTCAGAGCACTTGTGGCAGCCGCAGCATTGCATGAAGCAGCATGACGGGCAGCAGACGAAACAGCGCGCTAGCCATAACGTTACCGATACCGAAACCGCGAGTACCGCAGCATCACTGAAGAGCAGCAGTGCCCTCTTGGACATCGATGTGTGGAACCTGCAGCGCGGCAGGTGCCAAGCACGACCCGTGGTGCCCGTTGCGGCCAGCAGCTCCACCATGACCTTGGCCTTCTGCTCGGCGGCAAGCGATGGGGGGGAAATGATAAGGAGAAGGCCTTCTCAGAAGGCGGCGAGACTCCTCGGAAGCCTCCGCGCGTTCTGAGAAGTCTTCCGCGTCTTCGGGGAAGCCTCGGGGAAGCCTCGGAGAGCTGGCCAGGAGGCCGGGGGACTTCCGAGCCCTCTGAGAAGGCCCGCGCCCCGCTCTCACCTCCCCCCCCCGGCTCGCCGCCGATGTCCTGGCCTCCGCGCGGCGGGACAGCATGGGCGCCCGCCGCCGCCTCGCCGCGGCCTCGCGCGGTGGCTGCCGCGCTCCCTGGCCCTGCCCGCGCGGCGGGCGCCCGCCGCCGCCTCGAGCGCCAGCCGGCACGCACCTCGGCGGACCTCCGAGGCCCGCTCCGCCACCGTGCCGCGGCCGTCGGCCCGAGGCCTCCCGGCTGCCTCGTGGGGATATCCCCCCCGCGGCCTGCCGCGGAGCCGCGAGGGCGGCGCGCGCGCTGGCGGGGAGCCGCGCGGGGCCCGCCGCGGAGGGCGGCGGAAGGGAAGCGTGGGCTCCGCTGGCGGAGAAGCTGGCGGAAGGCCGGCGGGAGCCAGCGGAAGCAAAAGTCGACACTGTCCTCCTCCTCCTCCTCCTCCTCCTCCTCCTCCTCCTCCTCCTCCTCCTCCTCCTCCTCCTCCCCCCCTCCTCCCCAGGGAAAAAAAACTCCTCCCCCTCCCCCTCCCCCTCCTCCCCCTCCTCCTCCTCCTCCTCCTCCTCCGAGATGACAGCATTTTTGGGTTCAGGGTTTCCGGAATGCGCCACATGTTGACATCCACGGAATCCAGCCCCAGGCACCGACCAGCGTGGCCACGAGCGGCACAGTGGGAGCCAGCGCGCCCAGTCCCAGCAGCAGCTCGGCTCCCTCATCGATTCGCCTTGGCCGCCCGCTTCGCCTGCTGTGGAGGGGGAGCGAGGTCCCGATCCGAGTCCGCGTGGGACATCACTCTGCGGGACCCCCCAAGGGCGCAGCAAAGTGTCGGCCACTCGCAGAGGGGGGTGGGGGGAGGGGGAGGGCGTCTTAGAAGCACCCCTGCTTCTTAGAAGCCGCGCACTGCCAAGAGTGGCGACAGATGCACGCTGGGCTGCGTAAGGACACCTCTCAACGGGGGCCCTGAGCCACGGCAAGGTGGCGACGATTGCACGCCTGGCGGGGGAAACGGCATGAGTCTGTTTGCAGCGGCCGTGTCGTGCTGACCCCCTCCCTTTCCCATCCCTTCCCTTTGCTTCTCCTCTCGTGCGCCCCTCCATGGGGTCATCCCACGTTCCCCTGCTCCTCCCCCCCCCCGAACTCGTCCTCTCCTCTGCCCTTTTCTTCCTCTCTTTTCTCTTTCCCTACCCCTCCACCCCTGCATTCCCCCCTTCCCCTCCCTCCCCCCCGTCCCCCCAATCCCCTCACCCCTTCTCCCCCCCCTCATCTTCCCTTCTCGGCTCCTTCTCCTCCCCTGCCATGCCCTCCCTCCTCCCTCCTCTCCCCGCCCCTCTCCTCCTGTACCCCCTCCCTTCTCCCCCCGCCCGCCGCGAGGTGGTTCGGGTCGCCGCCGAAGGAGCAGCAGCAGCCGCAGAAGCAGAAGATGCGGGGGAAGAGAAGCAGCAGCTCCAGCAGCTCTGTCGATTCCTCCGAGGTCCGAGGCTGGCCCACTTTTTTTGTGGAAGAAAGGCGCGACACCTCGCGGGGGGGTGGGCCTCCTCCTCCTCCTCCTCCTCCTCCTCCTCCTCCTCCTCCTCCTTCTCTTTCCCTTCCCCTGACCATATTCCTGTTCCTCCCTGCTCCTCCCCTCGTCCTCCTCCTCCTCCTCCTCCTCCTCCTCCTCCTCCTCCTCCTGTTCCAGATCCCCCTGCTCCAGGCCCTCTGGCAAGGCTCGGCGCTGCGCACGGGCAGCCCCCGAGGGTAGTCCAGGCTGGCCTCAGCAGCCTCCCCCCAGGATCATACTGGGCGGTATCGGCGCCTCTGGTCACTGGCGGCTGTCTGCGTGCACCCCCGAAGACTCCCCCCACTCCTCCTCTTCCTCGTCCCCTCGGCTCATCTTCATAATACGCGCCTTCCTGCGCAGCACGACCCCGGCATCTACCAATGAGAGGAATGGGATGCTTCCATCATGAGGTTGCCCGGCACGACGGATGCTGTCGCTCCCAGGAGGCCCCAGGATTCATTGTTCTGCGTTGGGATGTGCGGGGAGCGCTCTTCGGCCCCCCGCGCCCAGGACGCCCCGGGAGGCACTCTTCTGGTTTGGGATACGTGGTCGGGGAGTGTTTTTTGAACTTCGCCCCCATGGGCTTCGCACCCATAGGCTTCGCCGCCGCTCTCCTGGGGCTCGAGTCCTGTTGTGCTTTACGTATGTTCTTGTAGATGGCCCCTCTCCTGGGGCTCGAGTCTTTTATTGCTTTACGTAAGTTCGTGTGTATATATATACACATACATAAATATATTTAAATAGAAATATATTAAAGCTCGGCATGCAGGATAACCAAATATAGCGATGATTCATTGTTGCCGTTTGCGCCATCGTCGTTATAGTAATGTTATGTACTATCCTTATACTTCCTCTCCTCTTACTCGTAATCTTCCTTGTCTGCGAGCCACTCCTTGTCCTCATCCCCAGTTTTTATTGCAGGGGCTCCTCTTTGGAGGTGTTCTTGGGCCCTTCTCAAAAGCTTTTTGGGGACCTCTGGGGGCCTCCTGGGCGCCTTTTGGGGGCCTCTGGGGGCTTCTTGCGGCCACCTTGCTACCAACCACGGTCTCCCTGAACGACCGGGTCACGATTTGGAGTGCTTCGGGAGGCGTCTTGGGGCCATCTGGGGCTGTCAGCGGGGCTCTCTTGGGGCCATCTTGCGGCCCTGTTGGACCATATTGGGGATCTTTTAGATTGTCTGGAAGCCCTTTGACACCGTTGTGGGAGGATTTTGGGGGCCTCTTCGGCGGACTTGGACGCGCGGAATACCGAAGAACCGAATGTCCAAAAATTCAATAAAAAAACGAAAGGAAAGTGTTGTTTTTTTGCACTTGGAGGACCTCTTGGGGGTCTTCTTTGGGTCGTCTTCGGGCGTCTTGGGGCTGTCTGGGGCCGCGTGGGGCTCTCGCGGGGCCGTTTGGCCGCCCTCCTGACCGCTTTGGGCCCGCTGGCAAGGCCCGGCAGGGGCGTCCAGGAGGCCCGGAAGGCCCGGGGGACCCCTTGCAAGGCCCCCCCCAAAAGCGCCAGATCCCAGGGGTCCGATTTTCCGGGGGGGAGGGGGGGGGGGGTCCCACCCCCCCGGATTGTAAAAATATAGAAAAAGGGAGTATATGGTCGAGGGTTCGGCCCCCCCCCCAATGCTAATGCCATCGGGCCCCCCCCCCCCGCGCGATGGTCCCCCCCCCTCCCCCTGTGGATGTGGTGTGGGTGTGGTGTGTTGCTGTGGGTGTGTGCGGGGTGACCCAATGTCCCCCCCCCTCCCCCCGTGTGGGTGTGGTGTGGGTGTGCGTGTGGCTGTGATTGTGGCGTCATGCTGACGTGCTTTCGGAAAGCTCCGGTGCTCGACGTCGTCGCCGCCGCCGCCAGTGCCGTCGACGTCGTCGTTGTCGTCGTCGTCGTCGTCGGCGTTGTCGTCGTCGTCGTCGTCGTCGTCGTCGTCGTCGTCGTCGTCGTCGTCGTCGTCCGTCGACGTCCGCCGTCGTCGTCCGCCGTCGTCTGTCGTCCGTCGTCCTCGTTCGTCGTCGTCGTCGTCGTCGTCGTCGCCGCCGTCGTCGTCGTCGTCGTCGCCGTCGTCGTCGTCGTCGTCCTCCTCCTCCTCCGCCTCCTCCTCCTCCTCCTCCTCCTCCTCCTCCTCCATCCCCCCATCCCATCTGGGGGGGGTCGGGGGGGGCCCCAGGACCCTGGGACCCATCCCATCTGGGGGGGAGGGGGCCGTGGGCCCGGAGCCCGCGATAATTTATTGCCCCTCGACTTGGGCTCGACTCCTTTTGTGTTTTTAGATGTGTCCCTATATATATATATATATATATGTATATATATATATATATATATATATAATATATATATATATATATATATATATATATATATTCATCAGTTGCACGATTGTAGATTCGGAGTACAGTTTCTGACCCGTGGTGACGCCTCGTGTCTCCACCGCCTGAGGGGAGGTTGTGAATGTCTGGATGCGTTCCCTCTCCTCCCCTGGCCTCCTCCATAATCGTTTTGGCTCAAGTGATTTGGGGTCCCCTGTCGGCGACAGCTGGATGGGAGGGGACCCCGCCGCCGCCCTCCATCTCTTCTGGGCTGTGGCCCGCGATCTCTCGGGGCTCGGTCAGCGGTGCCCCGACGTCTCGCTGAGCTGCCCGGAGCAGCACTGCCCTGCCTGTCCGGGGGTCACGTGCCCAGACAACAACGCCTGCTACCAGCTAGTGGGCGAGTTCGCTGCGGCTGCGCGCAGCGGACGGGGATCGCCGGCGTGCCCGGCCGCGCAGGTCTGCGAGGCCTGCGAGAGCTGCTTGGACGCCTGCCCCGGATTCCCGTGGCTGCTGATCGTGCTGCTCTGCTGCCTGGCGGCGGGCTGCGGCGTGGGAGGCTGCCTGCTCGGGAGGCTGAGTGTGCGCCGAGGCAGGTCGGCCCCGACAGCGCCCGAGGCGGAGCCCCTTGTGGACAGGCCCTTTGCGACGACGCCCTCGACCCTGCGGTTGAGGAATGGCGCATAGGGCTCTCGATATCGCTGAGAAGCAGGTGCTCATCGATTTCTTCGGGGACGAGAACGGGCTGGACTGGCACGCTCGGATTCTATTGATCCCAGGGGGTCAGGGAAGATGGATCGTGTGCTCGCCGACGTTGGCCGTGCAGGTCGCCGATCTCTCGTCGCATCGGATCCGGATTCTTCGGCGGGGAGAGCCGATCGACCCGGCATACCTCCGCGAGGCGTTCGTCTTCGACGAGGAGCTGGACGAGGGGGAGCTGGCGCGGATCCGAGCCGAGGCGTACGAGCTGGCCGAGGTGGCGGGCTTCGACCTGACGGGCTTCAGGGCGGCCGCTGGCCCAGCGGCTGCAGCGGAGAACGCTACGTGGCGAGTCGCGGACCCAGCCCACCGAGCCTTTGGGGAGGTCGTTCCACTGGATGCGCTTCGAGATCAGGAGGGCTGCACGCTGGGCGACAAGGTGGGCTGGGTGACGATCGACGACACGGGCGTCTTGATCGAACAGGTCGTGGACGACAGGTTGGAGGCCTGGCTCTCGGCCAAGCGGTGCGGGCCAGGTCGCGATCCCCGGCTGCTGGGGGACGTTCGGGACCACCGAGGGCTGCGATACCTGCACCCAGACGAGGCGACGAAGAAGCAGAGCAAGACGAAGATGCCCTACGAGCCCTTCGAGGGGCCCGAGGCCGCCGAGGAGTTCATGGTGAACATGCTGCGGGTGGGCTTCAATTTCGTGACCCACAACTTGGACTGGGAGGCCAAGAGCGGGGTGTCGCCGAAGTCAGGGTTGGCCCGCGAGCACCGGCATCTCAGCAGCGCGCTCTTCGTGGCGCAGTCGGTGGACCAGTACGACCTCACGAACAGCCTCTCGAACGAGATGCACATCAGAAGGTTGATTCAGATCGAGGCGGCGGTTCGGAGGAACCCGAAGTCACCCGACTTCGAGGGGCTAGAGGTGATGATGTCCCACCCGATCGGCACGGGCGGGGAGGTGACCACGAGGAACTTCACCAAGTGGGTCGCCGAGCGGCAGAAGGACGAGGGCTTCCTCCTCAAGCAGCAGAGGCTGTGGCGGGAGGAGAGAGCGGCAGACGACAAGCGCCAGGCTGGCAAGAAGGATCAGCCGGGCGCGGGGGCCAAGTAGCCCTTGCATCGAGGGGCGCCGTCGTGCCCAGCGCTGGGTCCCCAGGCGCTGAGCTCTACGCGGCGGTGCCGCTATGCCTGGGGAAGAGAAGGGAGCCCGACGCCATGGAGAGCCCTTCCCAGTTTTGGTACCAGAACAAGTTCGACATGAACTACGCGGTGTGCCCCGCTATCTTCGGCAAAGACTTCGGAGGCGGGCCAGCCGTGAGCGGCGGATCCACTCGGTGCTCGGGGCGCTCAACGCCCTGGAGGCCGGGCCGTCGCGTCCCTTTCGCTCAGCTGGGCGGGGGCGAAGAGCAACAGGAGAGCGCCCCCTCGGGCCGAGCAGCTTATCGGTCTTCGAGCGGGTGGCGCGACGAGTTGGGGCCGCCGGGGGACGCCCGGCCGACCTCAGCGAGCAGGGAGCCCTCAAGGAGCTCCTGCGCACCAAGGACCTGTGCGGCCTCGAGCCCAGCAGCCTGGGATCGTACGCGTACGAGCGGGTCAAGATTCTCGAGTGTGGCATCACGGTCCGCGACGTCCTGGACCTGGTGCCGCCTGACCAGCGTGACATGCTGGCCCACCCGGAGAAGCACATCCTCCGTGACGCCTCCGACCTCGAGCGCGCGAACGAGCAGGAGATGCCGTTCTCGCCCTTCTGGGACCCGAAGCTGCGCTTCTCCAGGAAGGAGCGCTACCGGCTGCTCGCAAGGCTCAAGGAGCTGGGGCTGCTGGGGTTCCGACGGAGCATCAGAGCGAGGATGGGGATCTTCTTCGTCTCGAAGAAAGATGGGACCCTGCGCCTCATCGTCGACGCGAGGGAGGCCAACCGTATGTGTCGCCGCCCGCCACACACGTGGCTCGGGACCGTGGCGGCGCTCGGGTCCCTGGACCTTTCAGACAGTTCGATCGGCTCGGACGGGCCGGGCGACGTCTGCGCGGCCTCGGTCGACCTGTACAATGGCTTCTACCAGTTTCGGAACCGCAAGCTGGGCTCGCTGTTTGGGATCGACTTCGCCGAGCGCGCTGACGTCTGGGGGGTCAACGAGATCTTCGACGAGGAGCGGGAGTGTTTCGTGCCGGTGGGGCCGGACGAGATGCTCTTCCCGGTCTTCGAGGGGCTGCCCATGGGGTGGTCCTGGGCGCTCCACTTCTGCCACGCCATCACCTCCGAGGCGGGCAGGACGGAGACAAGCCTGCTGCAGGATCGGCACGCACCTGAGGCACCGCGGCCCGAGCTGGCCTACCGGTTGCCGTACGTCGACAACGCCAACGTCGTTGGGCTCAGCCGAGCCGCCACACAGCGCGCCCTGGACGCCGTCAAGGGCGACTTCGACAAGAGCGGGCTGCACTACCATGAGGAGAACTCTCCCGCCGAGACGCTCGAGCTGCTGGGGGTGGAGTTTGATGGTCGGCGTCGTCTGCTGCGTCCCAAGTCTCGACGCGTTTGGCGACTTCACTTGGCATTGCGCGCCGTGCTGCGCCGAGGTCGCTGCAGCGGGCTCGTGCTGCAGGTCCTGGTCGGCCACATCGTGCACCACTGCCAGCTGCTGCGCTTCGGGCTCTCGGTGCTCGACAAGGTCTGGGCTTTCATGTCCGAGAGCGGTGGCAAGGAGGTTCGCCTGTGGGCGTCCGTCAGGTGGGAGCTGGAAGTGCCCTCCTGGCTCGTGTTCCTGGCCGAGGCCCGGCTCAGCGCAGAGCCTGCCAGCATCGCCTTTTGTGGCGACTCCTCTGCCGTGGGCTACGCGCTGCACGTCACGTCCGTCTCGGGGCCCGAGTTTCGGGCCGTGGCACGCTACCGAGAACGGTGGCGCTTCGACGCAGTCGAGCGGAGCGACGACGGCTGGGGGGCCGTGGGCAGCTGGACAGCTGAGTGGCGGGCCTCGCCAGATCCAGCGGGGTCGCTCAGCGGCGGCCCCCGAGACCTCGGCGGCGGACCTGCGATTCGCTGCCGCCCGTGGCGCGACATCGAGACGGTGGAGCGGCCGGCCGAGGAGGTGGGGATCCCGCCGCTGCCCGACGCGCTGCTCGCGAGCCAGCGCTGGGCGATGGTCATCAAGGGCGCGTGGCAGCACGACGGGGTCATCCATGAGAAGGAGGGCCGGGTGCTGCTCATGGGCCTGGTGCGGGCCTCGAGGTGTGTCGGCCTCCACGGGAAGAGAGTTCTCTCGATTGGGGACAACCTTTCGAGCCTCTGCAGCTTCGAGAAGGGGCGCTCAGGCAGCTTCGCCCTCCGGCGCCTGTGCCAGCGCGCCGGGGCCCTCTCCATCGGGTGCGAGCTCGACTGGTCCCTTCGCTACGTGGAGAGCAAGAGGAACCCGACCGACTTCGACTCGAGGGCGGCCGACCGAGGCGAGCTGGCCGCCGGGTGCTCCGTCGCTGGCCGGCACGGCCGAGCGGTGCTGCAGCGATGCTCGCGAGCCCCCGACTCGCCGCCAGCCCGACCCAGCGCTCGGGTCCGCCGACCTCCGCCTTCGCGGTCGGGGCTGGGGCGCATGGGGCCGCGGCAGACGTCCGCAGCCCTCCCGACCCCTACGAGGGTTCGGACTCCGCCTGAGCGGCGGTCACCTCTTGGGCGCATGGGGCCTCGCGAGCATTTTGCCGCCCCATGCTGCCGAGGCGCAGCGCGGCCCCGTCGACGCACCCGCCAGCGGGGCCCGCGTGCACGGACTGATCAGCACAGAAAAAGCAACAACCCTGTCGTCAGGACATCAGCTCAGCATCAGTTCGTCGTGGAGATCTTCGCCGGCTGCGCCGCCTTCTCCGCCGCCTGTCAGGAGGCCGACCTCAACATCGGGTGCCCCATCGAGATCTCGAGGGGCCCCCACATGGACGTCACGAGGCAGAGGACCCAGAGGCACATCAAGGGCTTGGTCAAGCAGGGGCTCGTGTGGTACCTCCACTTGGGGACTCCGTGCACTACCTGGTCAAGGGCCCGCGCGACGGGCTCAAGTTCGGCCACTCTTGGGGGCCTACAGTTGGCCAAGTTCTCGTTGGGGCTCATCAAACTCTGCAATCGGTATGGCGTCTACTACTCGCTCGAGAACCCGCGTTCCTCAAGGCTCTTCTCCTGGAGGCCCCTTAGGAAGGAGCTGCAGAGGCAGAACGCAATCTTTGTCCGATACGATAACTGTGCGTACGGTGCAGGGTACCTCAAGCCGACCCTCCTGGCCACCAACATGCATGCCCTACAGGGGTTACATCGTCTATGCCCAGGAAGCCATCATCATGAGATTCTTGAGGGAAAAGTACTTTTGCCTCCAGGGCCCGGCGAGGCTCGAGGGCGGTGGGCCTGGAAGACGACTCTGGCCGGGCGCTACCCTCCTCGTCTTTGCCGTTCCTGGGCGGCCATCTTGGCACGGGCGGCTCCAGACACGGCCCGCGGGGCCGATGCCACTTCGCTGGAGCAATGGGAAGCTGACTTGGCGCGAGCCGGAGGCTGCCCGCTCCCAACCGAGATCTTCAGGCCTCACTGCCCCAGGTGCTACCATAGCCCGTGGAAGGACGCCATCAAGCACTGGGGCCAGCGCGTGGTCTGGGTCGGTCCTCGACGTGGAGCTACCAGATCGAGATCGGCGACGTGCTGCTAAGGCGGCCTCTCGCCGGGCCGCCGCGGGACACGACCCCGGCGACCGGTTCCTGGAGCGCAAGACCGTCGGGAAGGGGACTCTGGTCAACTACGAGACGTGCTCGTCGGACTTCGTCCACTGGGCCAGCCAACAGGCCCCGCCCCGGGCACTGGCCCCGCTCGAGCAGCTGGACGCCAGCCTCTCCGCGTACTTTGACTTTCTCTTCTTCGACGGTTGTGAGCCGTGGGCTGGCCGGCACACCTTGTTCGGCTACGCCCACCTGCATGGCATCGTCGCGCCCTCGCGCAACTTGCCACACGCTGTGAAAGCTCTGGCGGGCTGGGTGAAAGCCTGCCCAGAGCTCAGCCGTGACCCGTGCCCCTGGGAAGTGTTCGCCGCGATCGCCGACCACTGGCTGGAGCTGGGCACGACCGAGTCCATCCTTGCCGCCGCCTGCGGCGCCTTGCAATTCGACACCTACCTTCGCCCGGCGGCCGCGGTCAGCCTGTCCCTCGAGCACGTGGTGTTGCCCTCAGGTAGGGCTGGCGACCGCTATGACAAGGTGGCGCTGATAGTTGCCCCTTCGAGTGGCCCAACGCCTCGGCCCAACAAGAATCAGCAGTTTGACGACACCGTGATGGTTGGGTCTATCGACCCATCTCGTGGTTGGCTTCGGTAACTTGTTCGACAGCTCGTTGCCAGAGCCCGTGCACGACGTACCCAGCGCCTGTTCAACGAACTCCAGCTGTCCTCCTACGAGCGCCTGTTCCGCGAGGCCAGCCACCGACTAGGGCTGGCAGCGCTGAAGGTGTCGCCGCACACGCTGCGACACGGTGGCCCGTCTCTCGACTACTTGAACGGCCTTGCCACCCTCCCTGTGCTGAAGAAGCGCGGAGGCTGGCTCAGCGACCGCCCCGTGGCAAGGTATGGCAAAGAGGGACGTCTCTTGAGGCAGATCAGCCGCCTTTCGCCTGCACAGCAACAGCAGTTCAGGCGTGCCGCCAGCCGCCTCAGACAGAGGCTGCTCTGCGCCACGGGAGTTCGTTTCCAGACTAGCGCCTGATCACAGTTTTGAGGAGGCTTTTACAATCTTTTTCTGTGAGTTTTGCCCCCCCACCCACCCGTGAATCATAATATGGGTTATGGGTGACGGCTGCTGAATCTTCTCAAATCGTCTGCGCACCCTCTCTTCAGAGCTCCCGGGAGCCCTTGAATCGTTTAGCCTCTCTGAGGCTGCAGGCGTGTTTGCATTCAGCCAGCCCTTCTTCTAGCGAGATTGCCTCGTGGAGGCGACCAGTTGCCAGATCTGGAGTGATTCGTGAAAGAGATCGGCGAGAGCTCCGGGGCTTCCCTCTTCTCTCGCCTCTCCCTCGCGCCTTCTGGTCAGGCCCTCGGGTGGAGCATCTATTCATCAGTTGCACGATTGTAGATTCGGAGTACAGTTTCTGACCCGTGGTGACGCCTCGTGTCTCCACCGCCTGAGGGGAGGTTGTGAATGTCTGGATGCGTTCCCTCTCCTCCCCTGGCCTCCTCCATAATCGTTTTGGCTCACAGTGACCCGCCCACCCTGCCCTGTGTCAAATGGCAGGCCTTTTTCCTTGGTGACGGCTGCTGAATCTTCTCAAATCGTCTGCGCACCCTCTCTTCAGAGCTCCCGGGAGCCTTTGAATCGTTTAGCCTCTCTGAGGCTGCAGGCGTGTTTGCATTCAGCCAGCCCTTCTTCTAGCGAGATTGCCTCGTGGAGGCGACCAGTTGCCAGATCTGGAGTGATTCGTGAAAGAGATCGGCGAGAGCTCCGGGGCTTCCCTCTTCTCTCGCCTCTCCCTCGCGCCTTCTGGTCAGGCCCTCGGGTGGAGCATCTACATATATATATATATATATATATTGCCCCTCTACTGGTATAGATTGCCCCTCGCCGGGGGCTCGAATCCTTCCTGTTTCGATCGCATTGTTTGTTTATGTGTCGTGCGAGCTGAAAGTGGGAAAGTGTCTCGGGAGAGGTGTCGGCTCGACTTTCTTGGGCGGGAGATCTGGGCGTGGGAGTATAGGGCCCCATTTTTCCTATAGCTCCCCCGAGAAAGGGGGCATCATGGTAGATGCATGTGGCATACAGAAGCATGGCGCATGAGGGTAAAGCGATTCTTGTTGGTGCATTGTCTCTCTCTCTCTCTCTCTCGCTCTCTCTCTCTCTCTCTCTTTCCCCCCCTTTCGCTGACACCGTCAGGTTGATACAAAGGTGGGCGGATGTTCAATCGTTGTGATTGGCCTGTCCGATGCGGCTTGTCGTTCGCGCGTCCTTCTCCTTTCTTCTTCCCGTTCGTTATCCCTCTTAGGCTGCGGCCGTATGATCTTATATGCTATAAGTGCCTGGTCGGGCCGCAGAGGATCGTCGCACAGCGCCCTTGCCCCTTCTCCGCCTCCTCATCCTCCTCCCCCGTCGACGCTGTCGCATCCAGCAAACTTTGATTGTCCATCGTATTTTGGTGGAGCGTTTGCGGCGGAAACTACTGTTTCTCCTCTCTCCTCCTTGTTGTTTCTCCCTCCTGCTGCCTTTTTTGAATGTGGAAGAGCAGCAGCCTGCACGCCCGACCCCGAGAGCTGTGCATGCAGGCGCGCATTTCTGTGCCCTTGAGGTCTTTAGGGGGGGGGTTCTGCAGAAGTGTCTGGTGATCTCCATGGCCCTTCCGATGCCAGAGAAAAGCCAAGCACGCCCAAACTTCACGATTGTCGTCGCCGTCGCCGCCGTCGCCACACACGTCGTCCAGGACGTTGTCGTGGTCGTGGTCGTCATCGTTCGTCGTCGTCGTCGTCGCTTGCTTGCTTGCTTGCTTGCTTGCTTGCTTGCTTGCTTGCCTGCCTGCCTGCTTGCTTGCTTGCTTGCTTGCCGCCGCCGCCATCGTCGTCGTCGTTTTCGTCGTCGTTCTCGTCGTCGTCGTCGGCGGTCGGCGTCATGGTCGGCGGCGCGGTCAGCGTCGTCGTCGTCGTCGCGCCCCGAGCCGGCGCTTTGCGGGCGGCGAGGTCTCCGACCCAATGTGGCGAACAGGAGGGCCAGGCGGCGGCGCCTCGGGCGAGAAGCAGAGGAGCGTCCCTCAGCTGACCGCGAGTGGAGGAGGGGAGGATCGAGCATTGACGATCGCAGGCGACGTCTGGCTTGCGCGAAGTGCCCTGGCTTTCCCCACCAGGTTGAGCCGTCTCACCGACTTCGGCGCGCCTGCGCGGGCTCTGGTGGTGCGAGGTGTGTGGTGGTTCGGGGCATCGGCGCTTCTACACTTTTGGGAAAGCCTGCACGCAAACAACAGGTGCGGGCAAGCAAGCAATCAATCGGCTTGCTCGAGGTCTACCCCCCCTCAAAGCGGACAGCCTGGCCAGATGAGTCAGGGGAGTGATGTTGATCCCCCTGAATGTACATGTTATTTGTTGCGGGCCACTGGCTTGGATTTGGACATGCCCCCGCTGATGCTTCCAGGAGGAGGAGGAGGGGGAGGAGGAGGAAGAGGAGGAGGAGGAGAAGGAGGAGGGAGGAGTGAAGAGGGAGGAGGGAGGAGGGTAGAAGAGGAGGAGGAGGAGGAGGAGGAGGAGGAGGAGGAGGAGGAGGAGGAGGGAAGAGGAGGTATTTGACGTTTTGGTTTCTATGGGGCTTCCGGGGCTTCCCTGGGCGTCTGCATACCTCCAGGGGCCTCTGGAGGCTTCGGCAGTGGCCTCCCGGGACCTCCAAAGGCCTCCAGATACCCCCTCGTCGTCGTCGTCGTCGTCGTCGTCGTCGTCGTCGTCGTCGTCGTCGTCGTCGTCGTCGTCGTCGTCGTCGTCATCGTCGTCGTCGTCGTCGTCGTCGTCGTCGTGTCCGTCATCAGGGCTCGGCCGGTCATGGACGACCCCGGCGCCACTTTTTCACCAATCGCCGCAGGCGGCGGACCGCGCAAGGCTGGCCGGCCAGTCCGAGTCGGCCTTTGCCTCCGCGGCGACGGCCACGGGGCTGGGGCGGGTCGGGCCGTGCAGGGCGGGCCAACCCAGGGCAGAGGCAGGCCAGGAGGAGGAGGGAGAGGGCCAGCAGGAGGCGCCTCCAGAGGAGTGGCGCCTGCATTCGGTTACGGCCCCACGCTTTGCACTCATGCTTGGCATCGCTCGGACGTGGGCATGCTTTCTCGGCGAGGGCCATCGAGGAGCATCCCGGATCATCTCGCGAAACATGCACGCACGACATCGCAAGAGGCACGGGGAGCGGACGTCAGAGCGATGGCAAATGCTCCAGTGCATGGTTGCTTCCACAGACGGGCACGCGCCAGGCCGCTAGGGAGGAGGAGGAGGAGGAGGAGGAGGAGGAGGAGGAGGAGAAGGAGGAGGAGGAGGAGCACGCAGGAG